>JAPZDV010000023.1:25904868-25915812 GCA_029814665.1 Acanthurus lineatus
CCCCCCCCCCGCCCCCCCCCCCCCCCCCCCCCCCCCCCCCCCCCCCCCCCCCCCCCCCCCCCCCCCCCCCCCCCCCCGATGCAGTGATGATGTCACTGCTGATGTCAGAGCTCGAAGACTTCCTGGTTTAAAGCCTCTGTGATGGACAGCAGCTCAGTTTCAGAGACAGGAACGTGTTTAAAAATCTTTTTTCCTGTTTCTTGTTGACTTTGTTTTAAAATCAGAAAGTTTCTCTTTGTTGAAAAAAATCACTTTAAAGCTTCAGATCAACCGAAGCAGAAAAACTTCCTGCTGGTAGTTTTGGTTTTATTTCTTTATGTTTCGAGATATTTTTTGACATTTTCACCAAATAAATTACTTTAATTTAGTTTTTAGCGCTCAGAGCCTAAAACATTTACATTCAAACATCTTTTCAGGATCAGTGTTCTCATTCTGTCTGCAGGCTTCAGGGTTTTTTTTAATTATTTTATATTTTAACTCCAAAGAAACAAATTTCTACAGTTTCCTGTCGGTTTAAAGCCAGAACACGACGTGCTGCAGACCGACCGCCATGAGTCTGAAGGGTTTCCGTCAGGAGGCGAGTTCTCACCGCAGAGCTCCGTAATCACCGGCCTAATGACAACTATAATTGTGTAGCAGTTAAGAAACGCTCCAAAACAAAAGCAACTTAACAAACCATGCAACGATAAAGAGAAGATCCCCTCGCTTCGCTAATTAAAGTCAATTATTCAGGCTGACTCAACAGATTTCCAGAGACTTAAATTACCAAAAGCTCCACGGTGAGATTAGAACGATCAGTTCTCGCATGTCGCTGCGTCGAGTTCGACTGCAGATGATTGAAAAAGTTTAATTCACTTGTTTGTGAGCTGTCTCTTCCTCCGTCGGCCTCGTCGGCTTTCTGCATCATTTCTGACTTTTCAGACTCGTTCTGAGAAGGAGGAGAAACGCCGGGGTCGAGCGAGTTTTCAGTGATGAAGAAAATCTGCTTCATGTGGTTCTGGTTTCTGAGCTGAAGCTCTCTGAGGTTTCTGATCCGGATTCGATTTTCACAAGCTCAAATCAAACTGAATCAGACCTGAACTCTGAACCTGAAGGCCCTTCCTCTCAGCGCAGACTTTGGAGAAGATCTGTCTCCTGACAGGTGAGAGCTCAGAACATGGCGGCCATCTTGGCGGTGGATGAAAAGAGGAGATGGCGCTCTGAGACAGGAAGTGGATGTCACATCACCACCGACTGAAGCTCAAAGTGACCATTTGAATCGGTTAAAAACCTGTTTTCATCGTTTCTTCTGCTGTCGGTGCTGCAGACGGAGACACAGACGGGTTCGACCTCTCGACTCCAGACAGAAAAAGCTTTGAGCAGCTCGTCGTTGGTCACTTTCCTCCTGTTTTTCCTCACAGAAGAGCAGAAAAGAAGAACCCAGGCTCAGTCATGATGGTTCTCGTGTTTTAGGTCAAGCAGACGTCGTTGGCCTCGGCTGGGTGAAGCAGGAGGTTGTGAGGTTCCCATCGGTGGCGGCGGTGGCGGCAGCATGATGTAAGCGCATGTATTAGAGAGATTAAAGCGCCGCGCTCCTCTCTCCGTGAGCTCGCAGTGGTTTCTGAGCTGATATTCGAGCAGCTTTGATACGTTTCATCCCTGCAGCCGTCTGACGGCACCGTGGCCAATTCTTCCCCGCACACTCGCACAATGAGAAAACGTTGGTTCGCAGAGATAACAGCTGATGAGCTCCGGCTGAAAGTTGTGTTAAAAATATAATATTTAAAACAAGTCTTCTGATAAAGTTTTTTTTCAGCTGTGACATAAATTAAAGTTCATTATCTGCAGATGTCACCGTCTGCTGAGATAAAGTAAATGAAAGAGAGGAAAAAATGACCCTTATTGGACTTTAAAGCCTCGAGTAATAACATTAAAGTGGCGGCGTCGCCGTCCGTGTTGAATTAGAGTTCAGAGATCGCATCAGCCCGACGCTCGCCTGAATAAATCCCCTCTAATTACATCAAGTCTCCTCACACGTCCTGTAAGTTGTAAGCCATAATATCACATTACAGGGAGATAAAGAATTACATGCATCAGCTGCGTAATTAAATGTGTTATAACCGGCTCATAAACCAGTGACCTTCTGTTTGTTGACGCCTGACGTGATGTCGTCGGTGTTTTCTCCGTGAAACCGACCTGATCAGACTCCAGGTGGCGCTCAGCTCCTGTTTCTGTCCTTGAACGAACCGTCTGGAGGTCAGAAAGCCTCCTGATTCCCCCTCGTTCGTCTCTCCTCACAGCGGGGAGCTGCAGACATGAGTGATCCGGGTCACCGTCTGCAACAAAACGCAGCTTTGACCTCCTCGCCGCGACGATGTGACCGACCTCCAACACGCTGACGATGATCCATCAGAGCTTCATGCAGGAGAAGGAGCAACACTTTTCATCTCACAGCTGCTGAGTCCTGAAGCTCCTTCAGCCCCGAACTCACCGGTTAAAAATGATGAACAGGTTTTTCTGCTCTTTTTAAAAATCGCACGGACAGAAACAAAAGGAGGAAACTGGTTTCTGTTTCTCGTTTCAGGCAAATTTAAAAGGCTTCATCTCTTTTGTGCTGCAGGACTTTAAACCAGCTTCATGTGTTTTTGTTTGGTAGCTTTCAGTTTAATGTTAAGTTCAGTTTTTTCTTCATGTATTCAGAGTGAATTTAGTAGCTTTTTCCTTTTCAGTCTGAGACAAAAGCCGACGTCAAAGCTGCACAAACAGAAACTTAGATAACAAACGATGTACATTTATTATTTTTATTATTATTTAGTTTGGAAGTTTGCAGAAATGTTCGTACATTAAACGTAAAAACCTTCAACATGTTGAGCTTTGACCCTTTTTTAACAAACAAACAGTCTGTTGTGCAAAGTTGAGTTTTCAGTTATTAATTAAAAAAGCAACAGTGACACTTGAATGCAGCTTCTTTCCGTCTTTGCTCAGTAAACACGATGTAATAAGTTACAGCAGATATATAACACATGCTCATTATACATATCATATAAGAATATATTTCCTCGTTCAGTTGTTGCACAGATAATCACACCACAATAAATAACTGAATTATAAAACAGAATCACATATTTTTATATTTATTGTTCCTCTAGTCGCCTGCAGACTTCACAGTTTTTTGCCATCATTTAATTTGATTCATTAAATATCTGTTTGCAGAAACACATTTGAAAAAATTAAAAACAGTTTCTCTGAAATATTTCTGCAGTTTTGAAGTTTCTTTTGTTCTTTCAGACGCTGACAGTTTTTCATTCGTTCTCACTGAATCAGTAAAAATCAGTTTACAAAAATCAGAAGTTTCCAGATAAACAGACTCGATTCGTCCGAGGTGACGGTTCCTGCGAGTCATCGGGAGGCTCTGCTTTGTTTTTCATTTCTGAGGCCTCAGAGTTTCCTCGAGGGGGCCCGGCCCCCGCAGAGATGACCGGTTCATGAGCTGTGAGTCAGACGCTCGTGGACCGGCTTGTCCCGCAGGAGGCCTCCTCGTCTCCATCATGGAGTCTGATACCTGCCGTCAGCTGACAGGTGAGACACAAACACGAGGCAGCTCAGATGAAAGAGGAGCTCCATAATAAGCAGCACTGTGAAGGATTTGTATGGAGGACCTGCAGGAGGAGCTGAGACCAACAGAGACCGGCTGAAACCAGCAGAGACCAGCTGAGACCAACAGAGACCGGCTGAAACCAGCAGAGACCAGCTGATCCTCCTCATGTGAGCCGGCGAGTTCGAACCTGCTGTTTCCACCTCTGAGAGACAAGTTGACGTGGTTCTTCACTCTGGTGTTTCACTCCTTCAGTTTGTGCTGTTAGATGTTTGAGGGTGGAGCAGCCTGGTGGACGGTGGGAGTACTGCAGGTCTGATCTGAGAGGCTGTGCACACCTGCTGGCATCACATGTCCTCAGGGATCCAATCACAGGTGTGCAGCTCTGAGTGCAGGTGAGTTCACATCAGGCATCCTCACATCTGCCGGCTGAAAACAACCGCGTGTTCGGTCTTTGCAAACTTAAAGACTCTTGAGTTTATTTGAATAGAAGTGAGACCGTCACAGGTGAGACACCTGTGAGGACGTTTTGATTTCAAACGGCACTTTTATGACCAGGTGAGTCATGATGGATGAAATTATAACAGAAGAATAAATATCAACCATGTTGTTGCTGTTGAGCTCCAGTTTACTTGGTAACATGCTGTTCTTCACATTATACGTTAGCATGTTAGCATCTGAAAATGCTAAATGAGTGTGTTTGTACACGGACGTGAAATCAGAGAAACATCACTGAGATACATCCAATGATTTACTATGAAGCAAAGAGTCAGACAGACAGGTCAGCAGACAGACACCAACATCTCCATGTAAACATAAAAAATATGTTCATTTGTTTAAACATTTTTGCTCAGACTCGTGTTTTGTTAAACCTGTAAAATATTCTAATTTGTTCATCTACAACAACACGAGCTGTAGCTGTTGTTTTCATTATAATTTGCAGGATTAAAATCAGAAAAGGCTGATTTTAGCTTCTTTCTGCAGCTCAGAGCAACATTCATGATAGAATGATAGAAATATTTGAAAAACTATAAATGAGATATTAATATTAATCCCCAGTTAATAATAAATCTCTGCATGACGGCTCTCTCCTTTATGCCTGCGCCTCCTGCCCAGACCTGGGGCAGATTAATGCACCCCCCTGTTGACAGACTGAACCTCTCAGCTGGGTGTCAACAGTATCAGCACGCCGAGTTCCCAGCAGGCACTTTTCCAGGATGAAGCCGCCGCCGCCGCCCCTGCAGAGGCTGCTGCTTCGCACCGCAACCAATTAAAAAACTCAATTCAGCGGCTCAAAGTCCTGCTGAGCGAGAGACGGCGTGGTCGAGCTGATAAGCGGCTCAGCCATTCAGACGCTCTGTATTACAACACCCCCACCCCGCGGCCCCCCTCGGCACTCCCACTCCTGCTGAGGAAACAGACCTGAGCCGTCTCCAGCACCGGTGGCAACAACAGGCAATTTGTGAGGGGTGACGCGGGGTAATTAACTAATGTGCTGCGTGGAGTCGCCGCCGCGCCTCAGATCATGTTTGTGTCGCCTCCAGGGCGTCTGTCACCGCGGCGCCCCCATGAGGAGACACGCCGCAGGTGGAGACGAAGACGACGGCTCAGACGTTCACTTCAAATCTGCTGTTTTAATTATAACTCTGAATCTGCACAAAGATCTCACGGATCTATGGACAAGAACTTGCCTCTCCAAACCTCCTCATGAGAACAGAAGATCAGGAGGTCGAGTCGACCATCACGCTGTCAGGTCAAAGGTCAGAGGGCCCCCCCCCCCCGGATCAGTGAGAAGTATAAATACTGTGAACTGTATAAACTGTAACTCAAAGGACTGAAGCTCAAAGAAACTGCTTTGATTTTTTTTTTTATTCAAAACAGGAAAAAGAGTAAAGTACAGCACAAAGTAAAACTACTTTTACTATCTAAGTACTCTCACTACATCACTAAATAAAGTACTACTACTATAACTATCTAAGTACTGCAGCCATCACTGCTGAGGTTTGTGATACGAGTACTAATATCACTAACAAGTCCCATGATGTATTACTACTTAAAGTACTACTGATACCATGAATTCCTCTTGTACTAGTTTTCATACTAGTACTGGTATGAATATTACTGCTAATACTACTAATATCAGTACTGTGATCCATGGCAGTATTGCTACTGAATATGTTACTTCTACAAGTATTAATGCTTTTGATACTTCAACTACTACAACAACTGAGGCATCTAGTCATGATACTACTGTTAATGACCACTGAGGCCAAATACTACAACTACTCCTGTTACTCCTGTAACTGTACCTGCTGATGCACACAGTAGTGTTACTCCTGAGAGTAATCTGAGTAAACTGCAGTAATCCTCGTCGTTCTGTATGAGCCGTGTGATGTGGAGGCGTTTCTTCCTCCTCCTGTTTCTTGCAGCTTCTCTCTCTTCATCCAGCACATTTTGATCTGCAAAGAGATGATCGATGGTTTCATCACACGCTTCCTGTTGATGAAGGTGAGGATTCTACTTCCTACTTCCTGCTTCCTACTTCCTACTTCCTACTTCCTGCTTCCTGCTGCAGCTCGTGGACTCTGAGAGGTTTCACTTCGTTGGGCAGAGTTTCTCTCAGACTTTCTGGACTCGGTGGTGAAAACTTCGGTTCAAACATCAGATGGTAAAATATGTCGTTTGTTTGTTCTTCTCGTCCAACATGGCCGCCTCTCCTTTGTTCCCTCGGTGTGATGTCACAGGGTCGTACAGGTGTCTTTGGCCTTAACTCAGGTTTCCAGGGTAGATTACTACTCAGGTTTCCAGGGTAGATTACCATGGCAACACAGAATCATAACCACGGTAAAAGGGGTAGGTCACCATGGTAACAGACGGTGCAGGGTGAACTTCGGAGCTTAAAATCAAAAACCTGTAAACACCTGATGGTTTCCATCGACCAATCAGATCACTGGAAAACTGCGTCACCATCCCTACAGGAAGTGACAACTTTTACTGTTTTTCTCAGGAATTTAAAGGACTTTGCACGACGTCGAGGATATGTAATGAGCTCTCAGACAAAAAATAGAAGCTGGAGATGCAAATCGGAGGAGTTTTACGATTATTTAACAAATTAAAGTGAAATTAATACAAAGTTGTGAGACTTTATGAGTTCAGTTTGTTTGCAAATGTTGATTTTCAGAGGAACTTCCTTTAAAAATATGCTTTGTCCAAATAAACCTTGGAAGTATTTAAAGAAATGGAGGCCACAACCTGCCAGGAGACAACACGAGGAGCCCGTCTGAGACGAGAAAGACTCGGCCGTCAGTGATTTCCTGCTTTTATGACACTTTTAACTTCTCCTGAGCTGATTGGAGTCAAATCACAGTCGACTCTCATCATGAAGTGGACGAGCTGTTTTTTTTATTTTCGTCAGAGACTCGTTCAGGTGGTTTTGGCTGCAGCCGTCGGTCTGCAGGCTGCACAGAGCTGCTGACCCGTTTCATGATGTTTCAGAAACATCTTCTGCAGATGTTTCCTGCTTTTGGCCTCCAAGTTCCAGTGAAAGGAAACTGAAACTGACACAGAAGATTATGACCTTCACCGTTGACACAAAAGCAAATTTTATTAGAGTTCCTTCTTGAGTTTTGTGTGTTTTCAGCCTTTGAGGAGCTTTAATTAAAGATAAGGATTTTCTCTGTGAAACTGAACTTTCAGTCTCACAAAAAGTCAAGAAATGTGTCGTTTTTTTCACATCTGTAATTAAACTGTTGCTGTGAAATTTTAAATGAATTCAGTGGAAACACACCTCCCCATGAATGTGAACACACTGCTGAACACTTCTGTCGTTTCGTTCCCTTCAAACGCTCGCAGCCCTTCGCTTTGAACCCGCTGCCCTCCGTCAGCATGAATCCCGAAAAGCCGCCGCGTGAGTCGGGAACGTCAGGCCGCGAGCCGAGTTTTATGGACCGTCTCACATCTGAAACGAGCGAGTCCACGGCGGAGACAACACGAGCGAAGCGTGCAGCTCGTCTCTAATCTCCCTGAGTCACACAGATCAAGGAGCCTGTGATTCTCCACCTTCTCGGCTCTGAAGCTGCACAGAGGCTGTTAAAGCTGCTCAGATCTGCTCTCGCTGGTCAGTAAAGTCTCGTAAGTCGGCGATCATGGGAAAGTTCAAACCTGAAGCGTCCCACGACCTGAAACATTAACATGGCGGTGTGAAGGTGGCACACGTGAGACAGCTGTGTGCAGATGCTGACGGCTCCGTTCTTTGGGATAAATCTGTAATTATAAAGGTAAATAAACATTTTAAAATGTGATTATCATCATAAAATAGAATCCTCTTTGAGATTTCAGCACATTTTTCACTCTGTTTAAAAAAGACTGTTTCTGAAAGGCGGCTGGAGTTCGGTTTCACAGAACATCTTGTGCTGTTTGTTGGCGGATCAGAACCCGACAGTGATGGATGTGCAGAGAACAAACCGGATCAGAACCTTCTGAGCTGGAACATAAAGAACGTCCTCTGCAGGACCTTCATGAGGACACAATCTGTGCCGGACGCCGACTTTAGAGAGCTGAAGGTTTCTGGGATCCACTGAGTGTGTGTGTGTGTTTGCATGTGTGTGTGCGTGTGTGTGTGTTTAGCAGCTGGTTGTTCCAGCTGTTCAACCTGCCGTCTGTGTGCAGACTCGTGGCCTTCTGGTTGAGGCCCATCGACGCCGTGTCGTCTGCAAACTTCATGAGGTTTAACATGAAGCTCCTGAGGTCGTTGGTGAGGAGAGTTTCCGACACCAGGGGGCGCTAGAGCTGAATGTGCTGGATGTGATTTTTCCCAGCATCACCTGCTGCTTCCTGCCTGTCAGGAGCTTCGTGGTCAGACAGGTGGAGGTTTGCCGAGTGAAGCTGAGGATTGTGGGACGGTTGTGTTGAACGCTGAGCTGGATCCTTGTGTTTGTCTCGGGGGGGTCGAGGCGTCGCATCATGTTTGACACGTTTCATCTCCTCAAAGTTTGTTGCACTGAACTTTCCCTCATCAGCAGCGTCTGCAGACATTACTCAGTTTCTGTAATCATGCTGTTGGTTCAAGGAAAAGCCGGATTCTCTGCGGTTCGTGCGTCAGCGACACGAGAACAAGAAGAAGATTTTTCCCCCCGAAGCTCCGAAATAATTACAGTGTTTGAAAACGATCACGCCGAGCTGCTGAGAGAAGCCTCGCGGCGCCGAGACGAGTGACGGAGAAAAGTCTCTCAGCTTCCCACACAGACAGATTATTGTTCCAGCAGGAAACATGACAAGTGAGACAACAGTGAAGTGTGACTGCCCCCTGCTGGCTGGAGGGCTGTTCACTGTTATTATGAAGAGGGGGAGAAAATCACACACAACTACACAAACAGAGGCAGCAGAAATCTCTGGAAAAGCTGCTTTCACTGGATGTTGAATTAGAGTTTCCTTCAAGCTGCTGTGATTTTTAATCTTTGATCTGTTTTACAGATTTTGAACGTCCGTGAAACTTAAACTCAGTGAGTTAAAGTCTCTCTTTCCAACTGGAGCTCAGCATAAATAAATTTACTAAATTTACTAAACACTGAAAAATGTCAGCTGTTTTCAGCGTCTTTGCATTTATACAAAATTACACCGATGAAAGAGGTATAAATTTATTTTACTTAAATAAAAGTCACAATAACACAGTGTAGAAAAGTTTCTTAAAGGACAAGAAAAGAGTTCAAAAACAAACTGAAGAGCCAACGTACAAAACCACGAAACCACAGAGAAAAGTACCAACAGAATAAACTCTGCCAGGCTCTTTACACAGTGATTTCCTGCTTTGAACGCATTAAAACAATTTTAAATGAAAAAACAAAAACTTTTCGGTCGTAATTCTTCTCTTTAAGTTATTTTACACAATAAAAAAGAACAAAAATGATTATATATGAGATAAAAATCCAAACAAACAACGTCTTATGTCCGACTTCACTGAGTTTGACATTTCTGATGTTTGGCAGCAAAATTAAAGTCATTCAGTTTCTGTATTTTGAACATCCTGCTTTATTTTATCACCGGCATTACATGGTTATAATAAAATATGACGCTGTAATTTCTACAGAACTACGAGTGAGAAAATGAAATACTTTCTTTATAGAGACCCATAGAAATAACAATTTCAAAGAATAAAACAGTGTTATTGTGACAAAAATGGAGAGATAAAGCAGCATAAAATAAAAAGAAATAAAAGTTAAATGGCTTTAAAGGAGAGCAAAAATGAATTTTGAGAGTAGATTTAAGAAAATACAGACTTTGCCAGCAGATATGAGACTGAATGGAGAAGTTAATGTTCAGTAACTGTGATGGATGGAGCCGAGCAGGATGTTCGCTGTGATGGATCGTCTGCAGAAACACATATAAGCTGATTTTAACAACACGCTGATGTGGACGGAGACCGACATCTGCCTGCGAGGAGGGAGATAAATCTGAAAAAGAGCTGCTGTCGTAAAACCAGTCGGCAGTGATGAGAAGTGCAGGCGGTTTGCAGGAAATGGACTAAAACATGCAGAAACACCGGTGAGTCACTTAAAAGGCGGCTGTGGTTCCTCTGATGGAGCTGCAGCTGTGACCTGATGTTCAGCAGCAGAGACGAGGTCACGACACGAAGGAAACCACGAGGAAAAAACGTTCAAATGTCCTACAACGGACCAGAGGTGAAAGGTCAACGCAGAGAAGAAACGTGGATGAAGAGGAGGACTTGAACTCTGTGCTGCAGAGAAATAACATCATATTTAATCTGTATTTAATCTGCATTTAATCTGCATTTAATCTGCAAAAAAACATCAGGACTTCAAGATTATCATGTTTTTATGTGTCGACATAAAGAGCGGACATGAAGGTTTTTAGTTATTTGATTTTATAATAACTGTGACTGAGGTTGGTTCAAACAGGTTTGACAGTGTAAAAATAAATGGGGCAGCGCCATCTGGTGGTCAAACTATGTGAATAATGTCAGGTCTGTTTAATGACTCTCTGCTGACACTAAGAATGAGATTTCTTAGTTTAAATGTCTAATTAGTTAAATAAGAATTAAACAAAAAGTCAATGAAAACTTTATTAAACTCTGTAACGAAGAAAAGAGACAAAAGTCTTTTCCAGAACAATATTTTATTCCCACAGACTGACTGTTTTATTATTCTTATATTTATCAGGTTACAGTATTATTAATGTCTAAGGTTAAAATCTGTTATGTCTTTCTGCCTACAGTAGATGGCGCTCGCTCCGTTAATTTTAGTGTTTTAAAGGGTTAGTTCGGATTTCAGGTTTTGAATTTATCAAAACATAAATTTTGAATTTAGAAAGAAAAATTGTTACTTTAAAACTTTAAATTTAATAACTTTTATTAT
>JAPZDV010000023.1:25915912-25950514 GCA_029814665.1 Acanthurus lineatus
ATTATGCGCAGTATAACATAAATGTGTGTTATACTTGGTTTTTCGGGATGGCGCAGTGTTCCAGATTCGTGCTTTAACCGCCAAATCCCTCATTGTCTCGTAAATCTATCCGTTAAAGCGATCAATTAGTCTGATTCAATAATCGATCAGTAGTCAATCAGTCATTAAGGAGGCACTCAAACTGCTGGGTGCGTATCTCAGGTTGTGCGTTTCTGCTGGTCTCAGATCAGGTGTAGGATGTTCTGATTTCAGCTGATTCTGCAGGAATGCAACTTGAGCTCGTGCTGATGCGCCAGTGCATGCATGTGCGTGCAGGCATGTGTGTGTGTTTGCATCCGTGTGTGTGTGTGTGTGTGTGTGTGTGTGTGTGTGTGTGTGTTTGTGTGTTCACAGGGTGTGTATAAAAAGCTGAATAGAAGTCTGTGTGCGTGCGCACACAAGAGCGCGTCTTGGAGATGCCTCTGCGGTTTCATGCGCGTGTCTGCAATTGTGGTGTTAGAGATTTTTGAGATAAGAGAGAGAGAGGAGGGGTTACAGTTACAGTTCAGACATCATCTTCAAAATACATCACATGGCCAAAAGTATGTGGTCAGATTGACTGGAGACAGCTGTTCATGTTTCAAACCTACAGTCACTTTTTACTTTGTTTGAAAGCAGCACAGCCTCAGCCATGTGTTTGTTATTGTTACCATAGCGATCAAACTCCCCAAACCTTGGAAAAGTTGTAATTTTTACCCAAAGTGACATCTTGTCCCAGACCTCTTTTCCTAGCTGTGTTTTGTGCTTTAATCCAAACCAAATCTACACTGATGCAGCAGTGGTGATCAGCAGCAGGTTTGGGCTGTGATAGCGTCATGATGATCAGGGCTGGAGAGCAGGAGACCTCCATGTTTGCCAAATGCACATGAAGGCTTATCATAAGTGCATGAAACTGAATGCATCTTGCTGGAGCTTTTATCAAATTAAGAACAGGCCAATCACATGGCTGCTGACATCTTAATTTTTTTTTTATCCATATTTGCTTGTTAGCATGCTAAATTTGCTTATAATCAATAAACTAGCCACAGTTCAGCCAAAGCAGATGGGAATGATGTTAGTTTTGCAGGTATTTGATTACAAACAAGTATTTGAAATAAAAATAAAGACCTATTGAAGGAAAGGTCATAAGATCACCACCAGTCGCAAGGATTCATTCTCAGGTAACCATGAACATGTACCAAATTTTATTGGAATCCATCTGATGGTTACCATTTTAGTCTGAACTAACCAGTAGTTTGAACAGCGTGCCGTCAAATTCCCAAAATATGGTGATTTCCCCCCAAAAATAATGTTGATCAAATCAAACTGTGACTTATATGTGATATCAGTACATGTCAATGAACCTCATTCAAATTCAAACATTCAAATTTAAGCAGGTTTCCAGGTGGTGAACTCCTCTTTTGAATGAAAAAACTTGGTCAGTTACATTTCCTGCTTGTAGACGATTTAAGAGGCCATCTTATCTAATTGTACAGCTTTTGTGTGATAGAGCACTAAATCATTGAGCCAGGAAGCATAAAAAGGTACCACACATATAAAACAACTGACAGTTCTGCCACAAACTCTTGATCTAACGTGTTTGTGTCCAACAAACTAGATATGACCCACTGTTTTCCATTGAACGTGTGGAAAACTCTCCTCCAACATACAGTCAGTATTATCAGTAAGAGTGGTGGAGATACACCGTCTGTGGTGACTGACTGAACTCGTGGTTTGAACAGAGAGATAGAAGTAGTTTCAGCTCTTACAGCTCACTTCAGCTGGACTCTATGAGGTTATCATGTATCTGGATAATCTCTGTCCATCATCTGCAGATTTATTAAAATGCTTCTTCAAATAAGAAGCAACCCATTTCTGCATCTTTACTCAGACACTCTGCAAAAGGATCTTTGGTTTGTTTATCATCTCTGTTTGAATCTCCATCAGGTTTCTGGAAGAATGTGACACCGGAGCTGCTGGAAGCTCCGCCTCCTCCGCTGCCTCAGACTGCTATGTCCGACACAGGAACCTGTGCTGCAGGAAAACCGCAGGGTCAGTGTTAGTGGGTGGGACGACCTGCAGTGTTTGACCCGGTCCTGGGTGACGGGAGACTCCATGGTCTGGCTCGTCCGATCCTCGCCACACCAACGCTGCAGCCACCTGCCTGTTGATTGTGCAATCATATCACCACTTCCTTTATCTGCAGCTCAACTCACCTCGAAATGGCGAGGGGTTCGCAGCCCCTGGGCATCGCTGGCCACTGCTTTCTCTCTCTGCTGATGCTTAGGAGCTGCTGGCTGCTGGGCGTGGCCTCCCAGAAGCCCCCTGTGTGGGCAGACTCCCAGCAGCCTCAGCAGGAGTACGCCCACTCCATCCGGCTGGATGGTGACATCATACTTGGCGGCTTGTTCCCAGTGCATGCTCGCGGCGAAAGGGGCGTGCCCTGTGGCGAGCTGAAGAAAGAGAAGGGCATCCATCGACTGGAGGCCATGTTGTTTGCCATTGATCTCATCAACAAGGACCCGGAGCTGCTGCCGAATGTGACGCTTGGGGCGCGAATCCTGGACACGTGTTCACGTGACACCTACGCTCTGGAGCAGTCACTTACCTTCGTCCAGGCGCTCATCGAGAGGGACGGCTCTGATGTCCGCTGCGCCAACGGAGAACCACCCATCATTGCCAAGCCAGATAAAGTGGTTGGCGTCATTGGGGCGTCGGCCAGCTCCGTGTCCATCATGGTGGCCAACATCCTGCGACTGTTTAAGGTAAGAGACCATCATCAGGGGATGTTTGTGTTGCCTGTAGTTTGGAAGGTGACTGTACTGAACATGTACAAAGACAAAAGGAAAAAACCTTTGCAAAATGGTCACAGAGGAAGTTGATTTATCGTAAAGGTGGAGAAAACTTGGTAGATAACAAACACTAAGAGTCGGTGTGGTGGTATGATGTCACTTCTCAAGGTGTTAATACTTGCAGGGTTGATGTGTTGAAAAGTGAAAATTGCAATTTGTATTCTGAAGTGGCTTTGCTGTTTAAGCAAGGCTGCAGCTTCAGTTTTGACACTCTGAAGCTGAAAACGCAGAGAATCTAATTTAGCTCTTTGCACCCAGAAGTAGTTGCTCCTCCCTCGGTGCAATGATCATGATTAGCGTTCCTCTTTTTCACACTTTCTTATCGCACCTTGTCTTTTTTCTCATGACAGCAGCTTTCATTTCTCCTGCAGCTGAACAGCAGCTTTAGCCCTGAAAAGACAGACAGGTGTGATGTAAAGGAGACGCATGTCAACATGAGGTGTTTAATCAGTGTGAGCTGAATGTTTTCACAGTCTGTACAAATGTTGTGTTCATAAATCCTGAAGCTGCTCGAGTCAAACACAGAAAAGGTGAACAGGCTTTCTTTGGAGGTGATGCCCTGACAACAGGAGTGAATATAAACCGTCTGTCTGCTGTCGTTTGTGGCAAAGCGCCGTGACCTTTTACGGTTAACTTGTAGCCCAGAAAACATTCTGTTTGAGTTGCAGAGCGTTCATTCAAAGTGTCGTTTACAGCTGAGTGCCGTTTCTAACTATTTTTAACACCAGGACCTGAATGATACTTGACAAAAATGGTGCAAACCCAACACTTTCTTCATGTTTACTTGTTGTCTTCATAAATTCGGTATTGTGCACATCTCAACAGATCAACAGATCTAAATCCATCAGTACAACTACAGAGTTACCACCAATTAGTACCAAAGTACAAAAAGATTTCTTGTTTTAGAGGTGAAAAATATGTTGTTGTTGGGAATCTGACTTTTATGTTTCACATGGTTTTGGTTACAAGTCCTCTGAGGGTTTGACTTGAACACAATGATCACAAAATCACTTTCTGGTGGAGGAAACGTGATCAGTCTTCGTCATCCTCATCATCCTCCCTCAGAGCTGGATGTTCAGCAGTGCATCGACACAAAAAGTTGATCCCAGCTGTTGCCTCGTCGTCTTCGTCAGTGCAGACAAACCGTATCTGGAGGCGGCGTGTTGCTGAACACAGCGGCAAACAAATTCCACTGCACTGAATTAGTGATGAGCTGCATGATTCATGCGTGTGTGTGTGTGTGTGTGTTAGAGCTCGGACAGCTTAATGAGGACAGAAAGGCCCAACAACACCACTTATCCAAAATTAGCTGGAGATGCCTGTGGGTGGGAGGAGGGGGGAGGAGGGGCGGGGATGGCCAGATTTTTGATGATGCAGAGGTTTCCTCACCCAGCTGCCGTTCACCAGCACTGTCACAACCTTCAGCTGCTGTTTGGACTCCAACAGATCAACAGGGACTGACTGCAGGAGTTCAGTTCATTCTGTAAAATGATTCAGATAAGGATACATATACAAACACGTCCAAGAGGAAACTCTCTACTCACTGATTTTTAAAGCTTTATTTCACCAAATTAAAATACTGCAAATGAAGGATTGCAAACTGAAGCTGGCGGAAAAGAAAAACCTGTGTTTGGGATTTGATATCAGCCCTTCTGTTTCAGCGGTGGAGCGAGTTTTCAGATCCTCATCATGAAGAGTAACCTAACACCTGGTTTAAAAGCAGCTGCTTTGCCGTCCTTTCATGTCAGTTTCACCTCTGACCACTGATGTGTGCTTTAATAAGCGCACCTCTGTGCACCTGTGACACACCCAGCAGTGATTTCATGGAGTGTGTGAGTACACCTGTGCATCACTGCAGCAAGGTGATCGTTCAAACCACAGGAGGTCAGCAAAGACAAGATTTTCATGGGCTGTTAAACCATATTTGAAGTAAAAGTAGCAGCATAACAATATAAATGTTTCCTTGTTTCATTAGTTTGATTGTTTGGTAGCGTCTTTGCTACAAAAAATACGCCCCCCACTGGATATTTTAAACCCCCCCCATGTCAAACACCAATGCAACATGTAGGACTGGGCAGTATTTTGAGTTTTTGAGGTGTTTTCTTGTATTTTCAAGTGCAGGATTAGATGTTTTATATCAGTAAAGTTTGATTTTTCATGCCGTAATTAGTAACTCCATAAACTCGTGCCAGTTTGCATCCTTCCTGTCGTTTCGTGGCCTGTCCTACAAGAACTTTGAACCCGTCTGTCCGTCCTGTCTTAACTCGGAGGAGTTTTGCTGTCCTCCCTCTTCAGAAGCTTCACCGCGGGTGTCAGAGGTGAGATACTGCGCCTGAAACTGATGCTCTCACTACATTTGCATAACATTTGCACATCCATTTCACACAGTGTTGCACAGTCTGAGGCCGGCCTGGTCTGCAGGAGGACTCTCTGCTGCGACAGTCGCTCATGCTGCTGCGTTATATTTCCATCTCTGCGTGGGAGAGACAGAACCACTGAGTCTCTGTTTGTGAGCTCTCTGCTAGCTCGGCCAAAAAAACACAAAAATAAGAAATGAAAGAGGTGAGAAAACAACAGAGGGAGGAAAGAAAACAGAGGGAACCTTCCTACATCATATTCCATATGAACTGTCAGAGTGTGGAGGAGAGTTAAGCCTCTAGCAGAACGGCGGCCTCAAAGCCACAGAAGAAGAAAAGTAACACTTTCAGTCAGTATCATCTGCGACACTGCCCGGGACATCGCGCTCCCCAAAAACCAACAGCACCTTATCCAAACAGTCAGTGTGCCTGAAAAGCAACAGTAGGAACTAAAAGAGTGACAAACCTCGCAGAGAAATCTGCAGATCTTCTGATGCTTTCGCCTCTGAGGGACATTTTTTGACACACAAGTGGTCGTGTGATTCACTGCTAATAAGATAGACTGATTATAGCAATTTAAGACCATTTACCGCTGATGAACTGACTTTTATCTTTAAATATGAGACGTCCAACTGTTGTCAAACCTGATTACTCTCTCTTATCGGACAGAGACAAACACATGATCTGCTGGGGCATTAAATTCCACCTAGCTTGAACGAGTGCAGTCTAATACAACAAACCTGTACTAAAATGGACCTTTGTGATGGTTATTATGTTTAGTTTTTGTTCAGAATTGTTGATAATTTTGCTGTATGGACATTTTCAAAGCTGCACCTTTGTTTTTTTGGTCTAAATTAACTTGAGACTTAACTCTGAAGACTTTACCTGGACTTGGACTTGGTCTTAAATCACCTGAACAAACATGAAAAATGCACATTTGGACCAAAGAGAGACGGTGACATCACCATCCTGACTCTTACCTGTCAACCACTGTCAGGTGATGCCAGCGTAGCCAATCACAGACAGCTGATCAGACTTGTATGTCTCATTAGCCGACAGTTTGCCCTGAACATCCCAATCTGAGCAGCAGCAGCTTCACGTCCAATCAGCCACCTTAATCACAGACTAACGTCCAAAATGGATGTGAGGGTGAAAGCGCTTCATGTTCTTTATAATTAATGCAGGCTGGAGGCGTCGGACGGCTGATGTGTCTCAATTACCTGATTGCTCCATTGTTGGATAACAAATGTAATTTCTGTCTGAGAGGAAAAAGATGAAGCAAAGGGTGGAAAAAGAAATTTAACCGAGGAGAATCTGCACATTGTAGCGGCGATTCATTAGCGTGTCTGATAATTACGACCTCGTTATGCTGTCTGAAGTCATCTTTTTTTTTTTTTTTGTCACTGTTAATAAAGCTTTGGTGCTTTATTCTCATTTTGAAGGCCTCAATTTGTAACCGACCCAGTTCCCAATAATCCATCCCTTTATTGAAAACTGTCAAATATAACCAGGACAGATGTGTGTGTGTGTTTCTGTCCGACTGGTCTGTCAGTAAAAGCAACGCAGACTGTCTCTTCAGTGTATTATTTTGCAGATTACACTTAAATTTTGTTTAACCATATATTATCGTGTGAATATTTCAAAATAAAAACCTCAGTAACGCCGTTTCCCATTCGCTGGTTATGCTTCCTTTTTTCTGAACGTCAGGACCGGCACACACACATTCTCCTTCACCCTCAGCAACTTGTTTCTTGGGGTCACGGGGTCACGGTTCTCACTGACAGACTTCTCAGCTCCTGATTGGTGGATCGGAGCCCCAAAGGCGCCCACTTATGTAACAGTAGTAACTGTGACCCCCCCTCCTCTGTCTCGTCAGACTGTTATTTTGGATTTGGTGCAGGAAACGCTGAAGGAGGAGAAACCCTGGACTGTGTGAGTCACAGCCACCACGGGGCAGAGACGGTGACCTTTGACCTGCTTCAGACTCATGGAGAGAAGTTCAAACGCTCCCACTGCTCAGAGGTGCTTCAGCCCTGTTAAATCGACCCATCACACTGGTCCGGCACTTTGGGATGCCATCGATTGCTGCAGCCAAATGGTTGATTGGAAGTAAAAGTGAATTTAACTCTTCGTTTCACTCTCAAATCACGTCTACATTAACTGATTTGCTCTTCCTGATGCATGAATAAAGTTTGGTCGATCGATTGTGGTCATTTCACAGAAACAAGGTTGACTAATCAGTGGAAACGAGACAAACCAGCGTCACTTCGGTCACTTTATTTGTTGATATTTCCATCCACCCCGACCTCCTCCTTACATGTAATATCACCTGACCTTCGCCTTTGCCCTCGTCATTATCGTCATCAACAATACAGTCGCCAGGAAAACACAAACCTGCAACGTCTGTTCTTGAGACCAGAAGAAAACACTTTAGTGCCCCCAGTGGTCACATCCAGAACTTTTGCAGGCAGCTCTGAGAGTTACTGCTTCACTTGACTGAAAATATGGAGCATCAGAGCTCATTTAAATGACGTCAATCATGTGAAATGCACATTTTTCCAGCACACAGTCTGTAACAGAGAACTGCCTGATTAAACATTTAACAGTATTTATTATTATTTCCCACAGGAAGTTGGTATCACCTCTCTGTGAGTAAAGGCTTATTTAAATTTGACACAAAAATAATGTGTCCCAGAGGTTGACAAAAAGCTTTTTCAATTAAGTGTAGCTCAGATTTTAACTCTTTCTTCAGACATAACTTGACAAATCTTTTTAATCTTGATTTCCTTCTCGTCTTCTCACCTCTCTCATCCTCTTCCTCATCTTAATTTCAGAAGAAAAATCTCAGTGAACCTTAGTTTTCCTCCTTGTGTGGTAGCTGATCAAGCTTCATCTCTTGTCCTTGTGAATGTCAAAGCTTCTGCAGCTCATTCATCACCACCAACAGATCCATCTCAGACTCTCCTGCTGCTCCACAGATCAGCTCTGTGTTTACAGTCAGTGGAGTTGTTCCTGTCAGTCACTTTGTGTCTGTGCTGCAGGATAACGAGATGATGAAACATCTCAGCTTTGTCACTGTTTTATGTGATAAAGAACAGAACTGAGGGGTTTTTCATCCACAGTCACTCACACACTCTGTCATCCTCATGATTTCTTCATCTTCGTGGCCATGCTAGCAACATACAGTCTGTCTGTCTGATGGTCAAACCACTACTTTGGTTTGGACTCAGATATCTCAACAATTATTTGACACATTTCTATAAAGACAAGAAGTTTTTTTCCACAACCTTCTCAACATTCAAGTCAGCAAGTTTCAGCAAAAATGTGAAATGCTCACGGAGCAGCTAGCATGTCTGTAGACATCTATTCCTGTTCATGTCAGCAGATTATAACAACAATCTAACAAACACTGAAGGAGGGAGCAGCATCTTTAAGATGGACGTGTTTTATCTTTCTGCTCATGCCTTGTTTCAGGAGAGGCGTGTAGAAGACAAACTAAAAGTTTCAGATATTTCTCTCCTCATCTTTTTGTAACATGTTTTCCCTCCACCAGGATGTATTTTCGATATATTTTTCAAAATGCAGAAGCATTACGTGGCCTTGGCAGATACCAGCTGCCAGTGAGGTTCATGCATTATTTAAGCATCATATTTAAGAAAAGTATGATAACTGATCCCATCATGTTATTAAGTTGATAAACTTGTACTCCATAAATGCAGGGAATAAAACTGAAGAACCATTGATCGTTTTGCCGCCTCACAGATTTCATTTTAGCCTGTTAGCAGCGCAGCTCTGTGTAAATGTTTGATGTCAGATTTGTTTCAGCACTTTGCTCACTGTGAAAGTTGATAAGGTCTTTATTCAATATTGTTTGAAACATGACAGGAACAGAGTCACGCTGAGTATTTGAATATGACTCAGTATTTGGCCTGAAGAAACAGCTGAAGATGCTTCCTAAAAAACACTCTACTTGCAAAACTTAGATAAGAAAAAACTGTGAATTGAAGATAATAAAAGAAAAATTAAGATGTTTTAATCTGAGCCGAACGTGAAGACGAGCACAACCGAATCCCAGACGTCTTGCTCAGAGGCTTCGAGGCAGCAGCTTCTGTGGTTGGTTGCTTGTCGTCCTCTTTGCTCTCTGATTTTTCAGGTCAGCCCGAGGCTTCGCTCGCTTCCCGCCCGTCCTCGCTGACGTGTTGTGAAAAGCGCCCGTGATGTACGGCGTGTTGAGTCACAGCGTAAGGTGACGCTGACGAGCGCAGAGCGTAACCTGACATTTATTTGGCTGCAGATGGAAACTGTGTTTTGCATGAATGAGTCGATCGGAGGAGGGGCTGTCGAACTCTGCAGGCCTCGCTCACGAGTAGAGGAGCCATCTTCTTCTTCTGCTACTGTGTCTGTACACGCTTCATGCTTCATTAGTGTTTCCTGCACACTCCCACAGTTCCTTTCTGCTGCTCGGCTGTCACGTCTCCGAGTGTGTCGGCAGCTTGAGCTGCTGTGGGAGAAGCTTTTTATTCAGCATCCAGTTGCATCTGAGCGACTGGGAACAACACAGAGTATTTGGAGTTGATTGTTTTTCATCATCTGTTAATCTGTTTATTTGATTTATTTGATTAACTGATCAATTTTTATTTCTCACAATGTCAAAAAATACTGACTACAAACATCTACAACCATTAAAGTACACATTACATCTTCACACATTAAAAAAAGTCATATATTAGTGAGAAAAATCCTTCTGCAATACTATAACTTTTGATATTTTAGTTGAACTTTCTTGCTGAGATTTTGGTACTTTTACTGAATTGATATTTTCAGGAGTATTTTTCATGGTTCTGTTTGGTACTTTTGCTCCTGAAAATAATTTGGATGCTTCCTCCACCCGTTCGCTTGTTAAACTTTGATATTTCACACATTTGAATGAAACTTTCCCACCAGTCATATAAGATGAAGTTCAAGTTAGATTACAGTCCCAGAGTTTTTTAAAATAGCGCCATCATCAGGTCAAAATTTCATGTTTTTAGTTGTTTTTAAAGTTTGCTTTGTAACCAAATAACCTGAGTAGTTTACAACATTCTTATCAGCTTCATTGTACTTTGTATGTGGTGTTAAATGCTAAACATGCTGAAATCTGTGAGGTAAAAATAATGTATTTTCCATCAAGTTAGCATTGTCAACATGTTAGCATCCGTTTCATAGCAGAACCTCTTAGTGCCCTGTGATGCCCCCTGGTGGCAGATTGAGTTAAAACCCTTCCATCTGTTTTACAGACAGACATGTTGCCACTTTGCAGCATTTTGTGGTTATTTCTGACACAAATCCTGGTAGTTTGGTTTTTGGTTTGAAGGCACAGGAACGCGCTGATGTTTAGAAGAACAATCACACTCCTTCATCTTTTTGTGACTTTAGGGGACTGAAATAAAACTAATGACAGAATCCGACAGCAGTAGATTAGCATTTTATAGTAAACGAGCTGCAGGTTCGAGTCTCTCCACAGGACATCAGGATTCATGTGCCGTCACCCAACAAGACTCTTCTGCTGATCAAATCCTGGACTGAAACTGCCGGGTTTTTGACAGCAGCTCTTGTTGTTGTTAAACAGACCTTTTTCTGTCTGTTGTGTCTGATTCTTATTTATTTAAATCCCTTCAGGAAAAAAGAAAAGACAAAGTAATTCAACAACTGAGACAAAACCTTTTAACAACATTTTTCCAAGCAGCCAAACAAATCACCGCTCGCCCCGTCGCGCCTTCGGCTTCCAGATAAATGGTTTCCTTCCTGTGCGGAGGAGGCTATTACCTGGACGAGTCCTCCAGTGACGGTTTAATCACCGTGTCCCCGCTTTATTCTCCAGACTGTTTCTCACACATCAAACTCCCGCCACTATTCTGTTGGTTGTTTTCTTCTGTTTCCTCAAATGACTCCATTAAAGTACAGTTAAGACCAGAGAGATGGAGAAGATGCTGACCTGAAAGTCCTTTGCTCAGTCCTCTTTTATTACAACGAATGTTTCTTTTAATTTGGATACTACCTCCTTTTTTAATTGAGAACCTCACATGAGTTATTCTGGATGTTATCTCTGACTTTTAATGGGAAACAAAATGGAGATTTAGATTCATTAAGACTCGTTATCAATCTGCAGTTTTGTCAAACTGGATTTATTTGTAGTTTTCAAACTTAAACCAAACTTTTAAATTAAGATTTAGACATTTAAATGTGATTGTTGATGTTTCAGTTATCCTGATTTTCAGAGACAAACATGGTGGACCTGTCACAGTTATCTGAGATGTTTCGCAGTAATTTTGAGACTTTTCAGAGTAAATTTTATTCTAATGTTCCTTCTAAATTTCAGGGCTATTCTTGACTTTCCAGACTTTGTATTTAGTGTTTAAAGCCATCCTTCAGCGTATTCCAGCGTTATTCCAGCGTATAACAGCGTTATTCTTCACTGTTTTAGATTTATTTGTAAGTTTTTGTCAGGTTTAATGTATATGAAGGGGTGTTTTGAAAATTCAAGACTAACATTTACAAGGTTTTTACAGAATTTTTTAGATTACTTCTTACTTTTTAAGTGTATTTCCTCTTATTTTTCAGTCTCTTTCATAACTTCTCAGGGTTTTTAAAAACCTTTCAGCTTTGCTTTGCATCTTTCTAGGTTAAAGCTTTTGTTTCTGTCCAGTTCCAGATTTAGCTTTCAATAGACAAGAGACAGGGATTTTGTAAAGTTTTCTGATCCGTGGGCCTTTTTTTGTACCTAAAACTCTTCTTGTGAGATTCTAATTAGATGAAGTTTAAATCTGTGAGTCACTAAAGTCTGTAACCTGACAGATTTCTTCCCTTCAGAGGCTCCATCAGTTTTGTTCATACATTCAGTCGTGTTCTGTTTTCTCTTAAATGATCTGAATCCACACATTCGTCCATCCAGATGTGTTCGGTCACCTGCAGTGACTCCACAGTTTGTCCTGCTGATTTTCAAACAAGGCTTTTTCATGACTTGATGAGAAAAAACCTTGAATGTGCTGTAAAGTTCCAGTAGTTTTGATTTAACTGTAACATCCAACAAACCACAAGTTCAGTCTCAAATCTGCCTTTTGTGTCTCAACAGTTTACCTCAGCTGCTGTTGTGTTGTCTGTTTTTCTGCTGGTGCCGTCTTTACAGAAGCCAAGTCCAGTTTTATTTTGCTGACATGAAATCTGGTCTGGGTTGAAAAGTCATTTCTTTGGTCGTAAACGCAGCACCAGTCAGCTTACATGTGTGTTTGTTGTACTGAGTGCTTACACACACACTCACCCACACACACACACAGTCCTGATGGTTCCTGCTGCGGGCTGCACATGGTCGCAGGACGTCGGGTCAAAATCAAAACGTGTTGCATCGTTTCTCTGCGAGCCTCGGGATGATGATGTCACAGCATGTCGTCGCTAACGTTGTTCTTCCAGATTATCATCAAACCGGCTCCTCAGATCGTCTCCTCGTGTATCTTCGTGGCAGGCGAGCGTCGCCTTGACATTTTGGGGTTAAGCTGTGGGAGGACGTCACTCCCCGCCTGTCACCGGACGTGATGCTCACTGACAGGCATCTGCCGACGCTGAACCGTCGTTCAGCCGTCACGTTGAGCTCAGCAGAAGCTCACAGCTGAACTGGACTGCCTGGTGGACAGAGACACGGCTGCCGTCCTTCAGGAAAGTCTGAAAATCTTACAGGTTTAGGATGTTTGTGAGTGCACAGACGCAGACTTATCAGAGCCGCCATAAACCAGAGATACGAGGCTTATTCTGAGGGTTATCCTGGACTCATTGAGTTTAGTCAAGACTCCCAGACTTTCTGTTTTCTTCAGGGATTTCAGGACTATTCATGACTTTTTATGCTAATTCTAGCCTTTTGTTTCTTTGACCTGAAAGGAGTTATACTTAATTTTTTGTCATTGCCATCTTTCAAGAGTATGTTGGCATAGTTATTAAGAATCAGCCTTCAGTTTTCTTGACTTTATTCCCTAAAATTTGTTTGAATTATTTCAGACATAAATTCATATTTTCAAGAAAAGTCAGGATCGTTTTGAACTTCCTGTTTTAGGTGTCAAATTTCCAGGATTTTTTTTACATAGAGTTCCCTTTGAGTGTGAAGTTTAAGTGTAGTTTTTAGATGTTTTTCAGGTTCAGTCGAATTTGTTCTCTGTCCCATCATCCTCTGCAGCTCTCCCTCAGCGCTGATGCTCATTGGTCCTGACAGCCCCCCTCTGCTGATTGGTTTGTTAAAACCTCCTCCCTTCCTCTCCTTTCACCTCGAGGCGATCCTCCCGCCTGACTGCAGATCAGCTGAAAACCTGCTGCCTGTCATCACACAGTCGCTGTCACACAGGGAGAGAAACCGAACGTACCAACAGCTCGCATTCACATTCAGTTCACGTCAGTCGGATCCTCGTGTATCTCAGATTAAAAATGGGAACTTCAGGAACATCAGGCAGAGTCACATTTGTCTCCTCTCAACCACCTTTTTGTTGAGCAAACAGTAAAAATTCTCCCTCATGGATTCAGGAAATATTTCAGTATTAATGGAAATACTTTTACTGCTTGTATTTCTGAGCGTTTGATTAGAAGATGGAGATCAATCTCACGTCTGTTTGTTAAGTACAGAGCTTCCTTATCAGGGATAGTTAACAATTTTTAAACTTTCAGGTAGACGAATGTTAGTATTATTTGCAACTATCAGCTTCCCTTATTTTCTTCTGGTTCTGATCAAATGTGTGTGGCTTGTTTTTTCCTGAAAGAGCAGCATGTTTGGAAGAGCTGAGTGAGATCAGCAACTGAACAAACTGCAGAAACATGCAGAGGCTCATTCAGCCGACATAAAGCTGTTTGTGGAGCTAAAAAAAAAACGTAATGAAACCAAGCCGCAGTGCACCGTTTCCTGTTGTTTTACCTTCACAAAGGGAAGCTCGAGATAATCAAGATGCTGTAAACATTGTCGTGAGATACAAAAAACCACTTCTTTTCATTGAAAAACTCAATAAAAGTCTGACTGTTTTTGTTTTTGCTGAAAAGAAACAACCTTTTGATTCATCCATCCGATAATCTGATCGGTCACATCAGTGAGTTTTCAAAGGGCCCTTTACCTGTAGGTGATGTCACTTCCTGCTTCCTACCTTCCTTCATGTGAGTCACACTGACAATCAGCAGAGATTGTGCAGCTTTTCGTGGCCTTTTCCTTTAAACATACCTCTGACCTGCCACTCACTGAAAACACATCATTAAGTGAGGAAGCCGCGACGAAGAAGAGCCGCCGTCTTCCCTCAACATGCTAAATGAAGAGCTAAATATAAAGAGCAGAGCTGTGGCATTTCAATGGCATTTAAGTTTGTTCTGCGGCACATAAATACTTTTGTAATAACCTGCAGACTGACTCAGATCAGGTTTATTCAGCAGAGACATCAATGTCCTCATTTCTGTGACAAATGAGTTTTATTCAGACAATAAAACTGCAGATGCAGAGTTTCAGGCGTCACGTTGAACAGGATGACAATGTATGTGATGAATGCCAATTACAGCAAAAAAATGTGTAACTTAAGTTCCTGCAAAGTTGTAAAATGTTTAAACTGAACTGATCAACACAGTAAATCTTCTTCATGCTCATTAAGACACTCAGACGTCTTTGTTAAGGTTCAGGAAGGAGGGAAGTTTTGTTGAAATGTTAAAAATGCAGCAGTGAAGATTGAAAAGAAATTTTTGACTTTATTACCTTCTTTCCTAACGTTAGAGGAATAATTTGACATTTTCAGAAAGTTGCCTTTTCACATTCTTATCAAGTTTGTCAGACAAAAAGATTCATATCAAAACAATTTTCTGTTAAATATGAAGCTGCCACAGGAAGCTGGTTAGCTTAGCTTTAGCACAGGGACTGAAAACAGGGGGGGCCAACATCTTTATTCTCTCTTCTGGGAGTCATTTAAATGTGGAAAAAACTATTAAATGAACAATCAGACAAACCTCTTCATGTCTATTTTACTGTCTAACCAGGTGTTAAAACCAAATCACTCATTCAAATGTAAAATGACTCTATACAGCAGCAGTAAAAATGATTTTTGACTTTAGGGGGCGCCGCGGCCCCCTCACCCCCCTTCACTCAACGCCTCCATGCACTGACAATATGTGCAGCCGTTTGGCAGCTTCCTCTTGTATTAAACTCCACTTCAGCTTTGTTGTGTTTGTTCTGTACGAGGTGTGAAGCTGTGAGTCGTGTTCAACTCCAACATCCTTTGAAAACCTGTACAGTGGGGGGTCACAAGGTCACAGTTTGGCTCAGCTGCAATGTAAAACTGTGCTGCTGAAGAGGCAAAGTGCTTGTTAGACCTGAAGCAAAGCATGAAGAGTTTTCTGTGCAGAGAAAAACCCTCATTTCTCTGAATATTTGTTCATGATTGATCCTGATAAAGGTAATATTTCTGCCAGACTTCAGTCCGATTTGTTAATAATTTGAAGACCTGAATAGGAAAGTAAACAAAAAAGGTGACAACACATCTTTTCTCCAACTTTATCTTTAACGGACACACTGATAATTATTCCAGAAATCTGTGGCACCATCAAACTTATCCATATCACACTTTTCCTTGTCGATTAGCAGCAATATTTCTGTGCATATTTGCAGAGCAGTAATTCTTGGTGAAGCCTCCCTGCAGCTCCAGTTTCTCAGCTGATGGATGATCACCAAGCGTCTGACTCCTCATGATGAAGTTCATAATGACTCCAAAGGCAAACTGACGCTTCTGTAGATCAGCAATCCCACCGTCAGATAAACAGGAACTGCTTGTTTCCCTCCTCTGTCTTCCTGTCTGTCTGCTCGCATCCAGCAGGATTTACTGCAAGGCAGCATCACTTGCTGTTTGGCCATAAAATCTCTCCCTGATAATTACAAAATGATGGAGGATGGAGAGTCCACTTCAAAGAACCCTCGCGGAGGAGAAGCCCAGCCGCAGAAAACCATCGCGCAGGCCAAAAAATATCAGCAGGACAGAAAGTATCCCATAAATCCTGTTAAACTGCTTCCCAGGAGGCAGTGGGATGTTGGATTAAACGAAGACCGACTGCAGGAAAACTGCGGGAGACTTGTAAAAAAGGACTCAGTGTGTTATAATAGACCAGGCCAGACGGGAGGATAACTGTGAATTTAAAATCTGCTGTTGTGTCGGACCATAATGTCACGCTGAGAGTGTGGATGAAATATAATAAGAATGTGTGAGCGAACAGAAATAAGTAAATGTCTGCTCACACATGCGTTTAAAACGGTCAGAACAAAATCAATTCAGCTGATTCAAACATAAACACCAGGAAAAAGTACATTCATGAAAATTTTATGCATCGAATTTTAACATTTAGCTCTGAATTCAACCTCATGACGAGCCATCAGAGCTGTCCAACCTGGAGGAAACTCTAGAAGCTCATTAGCCACGTGTCACTATCCACTTAGCAAATAAAATCCTTGATATAGACCATCAAAGGTAAGATTTTCTTCTCTTTTTCTTAAACCATGCAGCCTTGTTAGATTTAAAAATCCAGTCTGACTCATCGGGTGTCGACTGTGGGTATAAACTTGTAACTGGATGACTGTTTTTAGTCACTCTGAGAGCAACATCACTCAGTTTGCAACACATTGTAATCACAGTATCGTATCTGCACTGTTTTCAGTTGTATGAGAAGATTAGCCAGATGTTTACTTTCTGTTATAAATGAAATTTTAAAAAAATCAGGGTTTTACAGGTTTTAATCACAAATAAAGGAAGTTGCAAACTGTCTAAATGCTGGTTTGACTTAAAATGTTTAGCTGATGGAGAGATGAGCAAACAGGAAAAGAGAGGTCCTGGAAGATGAAACGTCAGCGAGGGAAATAAAAGAATTCACGGTTTACACATAAAGCATTTAAGTGCAAAGCATCAAGCAACAACGAGGCTTATTTAACTTAAAGGATCACAATGTTTACTTTCAGTTGTTGTGGAAATAAGATGTTGATGGTAAAGACAAAAGAGTGAAACTGTAACTTTTGTTCGAGTATGAATCCCCGTGTTTGTTGTCCGTCTGTCTTCCTCTTTGGTCCAGGCCTCGGAGATGAATTTGGCGATTCTCCTTCAGTTTCTAGTCAATGTTTAAATTGTCTCGTCTCGTTGTTGCGTTAGCTTTCTGGTCTCCTTTGAGCTCTTTTATGTTTCCTCTCATAGTTGGTTGGCAGTTTCCTGTCAATCAAATGAAAAAATAAGGAAATATGGAAATAAAGGCAACATAATTGTTGTACTAAAGCATATTTTTTAATATGAAGAAGAAATTAAATCCTGATTACAAACTGAAATATATAATACAGTTTTCCTGCAAGGTTTTGGGTTTTTTTCAGTGCTTTATAACATAAAGCTCTAAACAGCTGCTCTAGCACGTGTCCTTGTCTCTCTGTAAAAGGTACTAATTTTCTTCCTTTGTAAATCCCAGTAACCTGCTGAAATCCAGCGCTCACCCACACATAATGAGCCTCTGCTTCCTCCTCACAATGGCCCCAAAAACCCCACAATTAAATCTGCCTGTGCTTGGAGCTCATTGTTATTTCAAGAATGGTCAGTAATTAGTCGTATTGAGCTGAGCTCTCAGAGGATCCACGCGTTTCCTCTGGAAACCAGAACAAACCACTCTGCTGAAGATATCAACCTAAAAAAACTAAAATCCTAAACTTGACCCAGCAGCGAGTGAGGAGGAAGAGCACAGCTGTGATGAAGATGATGGTTTTAGGAGTGCAGCTAATGATTCATTATCAATTAATCTGCAGATGATTTGTTTATCAAGTAGACAATTAATTACATTCCTTGAAAATCTCAAGAGATTAGTAAGAAATGTCCATTTTAATTTCCCACAGCTCAAGTTGACATATTAAAGCTGCTTTCGTTATCAGACCACAAGTCATTTGAGGCAAACTGATCAATATTGATCTGTTTCTTTATGACCTCTAACCGAGCTTTGCTTTTCTCTCCGTGCTGGTGAAAAGTCAGGTGAAGTTTCTCTGTCAACAAAACAAATGTGGAGCTTCATTTCAAAATGTTGCAGCATTTTCCTCTGAATATCTGAAGGAGATGAGGAGGGTTGCAGCATGCAACACTTTTCTGGTCTGGTCACAAATACCAAAAGGAGGAAGAGCTCAGACTTTGGTAGATGACTTCCTGTTCAGACGGGCCGAAGCTGCAGCTCCAGTTAATCACCAGAGGAACGATCGGAGCTGACAGGGCGAGTTTTCCATCAGCGGGATGGGAAGGTTTCGGTTGGGAGAAGAGCGAGAGAGAACGACAGCAGCATCACAGGCTCATAAATTAAAACCGTCTGGTTGACGCTAATGAGTGGCAGCGACAGAGATGAATGTTGTGAACATCCTGGTCTCGTGTCAAGGTGAACCGATAAAAAAAACCAACAACATCTCATTTAGCTTGGAGCATGAGCCGTGTGAAGAGCATGAGGAGCTGCTGAAATTGTTAGAGTGTGTTTTTCATGATGTTTTCACCTCAGTGCTGAGAGCCGAGTCTTTCATATGCTAATGTGTTTGAGCCTCAGCACGTTTCCAGTTCAACCAGCTGAAGGTTTGTGCATCCGACTGTCAAAGAAAGTAAAAATCAGAAACCTGTGGCTTAATTTCTGCTGCCTCTGCACATGATGCGTCCCTCTGATAAAGTGTCTCACCCTCCAAATGAAGTGAGACAGATGCGAACGCCGCTCGTCTCCTGGTTGAAGCTAATCATTCTCTGCAGAACTTCAGTGTTTGTTTCATCATTTTTAATCCTGTTTGTTCCTCCACGCTGAGTCGGCTGGGCTGTAATCCTTCCTCTCTGCAGGACAGACACTTTACAGTATGTGCTCACATCCTCACACAGCTGTGATCAATCTGTTCAAACCGGGATCATAAATCAATACATAAAAAACTGCCTCCAAGTGACGCTCCTTAAGGAAAAATATATAAGGTGCTCTATGTAACATTTAAGCATCAGTTCTGCATAGAGGACGTATAGGTTTCTCACACTTCACCAGTCGCAGTAGAGTTTTGTGTGGTGATGCAGCTATGTCAAGTGAGAGAAAAACAAACAAAACTGTAAAAAAAAAGTATCATCTAATCCGTGGACTCGCTGTCAGGCTGACAATCCCCCGGAGTCGACAGCAGTGCTGCAAACTCCAGAGTTTTAGAAGAATCAAAAAACTTGTCTGGTAGACACATGAAGCATCTCCAGAGTTTATTGAGTCTCAAACTGAGTATTTTTGGTTGCTTTCGAGGGATCACAAAGATGTTTTTTTTTTTTTTTTGTGGAGATTCATTTTTGTTAAACTGTGGGTTTCATATTGAGTACTGACTGTTTAAAACTAAAAATATTATCTTGTTATCGATCAGTCAGACTGGCATCTTGGCTGCTTGTAAAACTAAAAGCTAAAAGTGAACTTTCTGTGGACAGCGTGAAAAAAATGAAACTGCTGCGTTGATGAGCAGGAATTAATTCCCGTGTCCTCAGTTCATGCATGTGTAGACGCACATAAACAGTATAAATTAATAAACTCTTAGTCACTTGGACATGTTTCTGTCCCCTTTTGTGCTCTGAGTTTTCATTTAGATGCAAATTTGCTCCTCGGAGGAAACTTAGCTAATATGAATCCCTTTGTTTTTTCTACACTCACCCAAAGGGAGCATGATTTACATTAAACCCACCAACCATCAACTTGTTAGCATTGTTTTTATGAGCATGTTAACATGCGTTTACTTCAGAGCAGACGCAGCCTCACAGTTGCTGACATGACTGTGGGCTCAGTCTTTGTTTTCCTGCCTTCGTTATGTGTTTGGGCGTGTCATGGACATTCTTTAAGACTGGACATTATGAAAACAAACAGTTTAAGTAAGAATTGAATGCTGTAAGTTTGTACAAAGCTTATTTACATATGGCGACAAGCGCACACAGCTTACAGGTTTGATCTGAACAAACAGTCAGAGATCTGATGGTGTTTTCAGGCGTCACAGCTGCAAGTGGGTCAGTCAGTGTGTTAAAGTGGGACAGCTCATATAAATAATATGTAAAAATATACATAGTTAGAATGCAGAAAAGGCTGCTGGAGCTTCTCTCTTCTGTCAGCTGCTGACAGACGGAGGCGATCTCTGTTAGTTATTCCCCATCGACTCAACTCACTGTGAGAAAACCTGAGTACAAGAGCAAAACCATTAACCGTTAAAAGAGTCTGCGGCTTAGAAGTCAGACAGTCTGCCAGCGGACACAATTATTTCATCAGGACAATGAACCAAGAAAATGAATATCTCTTATGTAGATATTAAAACCTGATTGGACAAGATTATAATAAGAGAAAGTGACTCCAGCAGCTGAAATGAAACCCTGAAGCTTTTTGTTGAAGTCCAGTTTCCGTGGCTCTTGGCTGCAGACAGAGCAGATAAAGCTGAAAGTGTATCTGACTGAAATATTTCTTTAAATCCATTATTGCAACACAGTATTTCTCCTAATGACTGAATACAGTCAGTGATATGAAACACCTTGATGTTTTTCTGCTCCAGTGGATGCAATCACATAGATTTTTATAAATAAAAAGTTACTACAGTTTATTTTTTTCTTCCTACCAAGGACAAGCTTGCATGCATTTCCATCGAATAAAAAGGTCAGTTAAGCTGATTTCTTTGGCATCTCCTCAACTGTAGTGAATTTATATGCATTTTGTTTGCAAATCTCTTGACTTTGTAACAGTTGATGCAGCGTGTAAAATAGTGTAACCTGCCTGGTTTGAGTTCAACAAATTTAGAAATTTTATAGAAAATCTGATGCTGCCTGAAGTTTGTTTGTATTTTATTGATAAAGTCGTCTAACAGCCGCAGATTTTTAGAGAATGTTTTTCTTGTTTCCACGAGTGTGCCAAAACCTCAACAAAGTGTTGATTGTTGTAACCATGATGACAGAGGTCCCCTAACCTGAATAAAGAAGTAAAATAAACCCATATCTTAATGTTTCCGTAACCAGGTTGTTTTTCTACAACTTTAGTTAAGGACCAGAAAACAAATTTTAAGTGTCTGAATGTTGTTTTTGCTTCTGTCATGGTGGTTTTGAACAGTCGGGTCTTCCTGGTCCTTCTTTCCTCGCCTCTGTTTACAATCTATTCTGGATTTTCTGATGAAATTTTTTGACTCAGACCTTCAGTTTGAATAGAGATCAGAGATTCAAGGCATCAACGATAACCTGGAAAACAGCTGTTCAAACATGAAACGCACACAGTCTTCTGCTGGAGTTTGCATCCTCCTCAAACATTCACTCCGCTCTACTCCGTCTGAGGGCGAGAAACACCCACGGACAAACTTCCATATCTGTCTGTATCCATAATGCAGCAGCTCTTCTCCACACTCCGCTGAGCTGATGTGCTGAACACGAGTGGAGAAAACGTTTCTGAACTGAAGGACCATCCTCAACGCTGAGCACTTTACATAATCCCCACCGGGTGGCGATGAGATGAACACTCGGCGTTCATGACGAGGGCACAATCCAATTGGAGGACTTGTGTGTGAGATGTTGGGCGGTCAGTCTGTTTGTTTGTGTCCTCAGCGGGTCGACTGGACGCTGACCAGCCAGCTGACATCAGGCCATATTTGCAGTTTGTGGAGGCTGCGGCTTCTCGCTGCTGATGTCAGGTGAAGGTCGGCGTCTGCTGGTTTTTGGAGGCCAGAAAATCAGCTGGACGCGACAGTGAGTCAGCAGCAGGACGGATGCATCACACAGCGTCTTCAGCTCGGACTGGACTGAGATGGTTTTGAGCTCGGACAGTTCAGTCGGCTTGTATCACATGAGCAGCAGCGTCCAAGTGACGACAGATCTGAGTTATTTTCAGGAGAAAATGTCTATTTCAGACTTTAAGCATTTAGTTTAGAGGAGATCAGCTGTGAAAGCAGATATGAAACACATGACTGTTAATCCTGATCTTACAGGTAATCAAACTGTCCAAACTGAGTCATTTAAAAATTACATGGAGATCCAAAAGTTTATGCAGGACTTTGAGTTCACAGCTGCAGTAGGTGACACATTTTTAAAGCATTTTTAAAGCATTTTTGGTGCATTTTGTTTAATATCTCTTTGCATCCTCATAACAATCGTTAAAGAAATGCTATGATATAAAAAAGAACATCTGGACTATCAGTGGCTGTCGCAGATCTGTTGGAAGGCCACGCATTTATTTTTTATTTGACCCGAATAAAAGTGGAAATAGCTGCAGCTCGTCTCTTACAGCCGGTCTTATCTCCACAAGGCTGGAGAAATGTCTGGCCGTGCCTGTTATCGTTCTGCTGTTCAGGAAAAACACTCCAGCATGTTTGTTTTTCATTAAACCAACCACAGTCTTTATGTGCTGCAGAAAACGATGCAGCGATGATGCCTTTGCAAAACATTAACACAAAGACAGGGACAAGAGAGAGAGAAAGCTGCACGACGTGGTCGTCAAACTGTAGATTTATTACTGCAGTCTGCATCTTTTAAGACCAGATTTTAGACAAATTTATTCCTTTTCTCGGCGATGAAACTGGTGGTGTCCTCGTTTCATTACAAATGTGACTTTTAAATCACGTGTTTGCAGGTTTGCATCTGAGTTTGTGTTGCTGCTGATACTGAAAGTCACTGTTTGCTCTCCAGTGTAAGAACTCTATTAACACACACACACACACACACACACACACAGTTGCCATCGTTTCTGAGGAAAATAAGAACAAACAGATGTTAATTTCTTCCTCTGTTGTTGACAAATGATCACTTCTTGTTTCAGCTTCTTTCTAATCAAACGCTGAACTTCTCTTCACCTCATTTCCTCTGCTAAGCTTCACCGACTGAACGCCATCAGAGACGAGTGACTCAGGTTGATGCCAGGTTGCGTTTCCACCTTCTGTTGGGTTTTATGTCGGACGCTACCCGACTTCCTTTAAAGAGCTTCGTTCCTCTTTTTCCTCGGCTGCTGAATGAAAGTTATGTCAACAAACCAAAGACAATTTCTAGTGTTTGATTCTGGAAAATTGATGTCAAGGCATTAAAATTTAACAGGAGTCGGACTTAAATGTGGCTTTATCGTCCCATTACTTAAATGATTAATGTTCTGCAGCCATTCATTAAATTTTAAACGGCTGATTTCTGAGTTAACACAGTGTTCATCATAAATGCAGTTTTATTTCCTTCAGCCAGCAATTTCACAACGAAGAAACTTGTACTGAAAGCTATTAAATCTTCCCAAGAATCTGTTTTTAAATTCAAATGAAGGGAATCAGAATAAAAAGGAATCATATTTGCATCAATGCATACTATTATCTATAATTTGTCCTGATGGTGGTGCTAGAGGAACAGAGTGGGAGGTTATTGGATTAAATATAAATTTGATCTGGCTGATTAATTTGTGTTTTAATTATAAAAAAACATACTGATGCAACATCTTCAGTTACTCTTAGTTCATATATACAGATGTGTCTTTACAGACGGGAGAGAAATGGTTTCATTTTGTAATTTTTGTAATATTTTTTTATATATTCGCTGAATTAATCCACAGTTTCCATAAATGGAGCCTTTTTATGGAGAAGTTCATCATACGTGATCTGAAAATGAATGAATCTTTGAATTTCCTGAAGCACCGAATGATTTAAGTTTAGTTTATTAGCACTTAAGTTGTTTGTTTGTTTTATTATTTCGAATACTCTTCACTGATGTAAAACTGCATTTTTTGGCAGAATTGCACAAAGCTGCAGAGACATCAAGGCTGCCTCTTTTTTTTTTTAATCAGCCTTCACAGGATGTGAAAAATCACAAAAAAAATCACTAAAAATCCAATCAGACCGGTCTGTTATGAAGCTCCGTGGCCTCCATCTCCTGGTGACTCCTAGCAGGTTGGGGAACCTCTGGAGCGCTCCTGCATATAAAATATTAACAAGGTTCCTCTTGATCCTAAAGGCAGCAATAAAAAAAGTGTCACTGCAGGTCAGAGCTGATTTCTGACTCAGAGACGCTTGATAAATACAAACCATCTCTCACTGACTCATCCTGGGCCAAAAAATTCAGCTACTCAGTGAATATTAATAGATTAAATTTACTTGGAGGCGTCAAGATACTGAAAAAACTTTTTTTAATAGAAGAATTTGACAGCTAGAAAACCCAGAGAGCATAAACTTAAATTCATATTAATCTGAGGTATTTAAGCGTTCAGAGATAAAACTGAGCTCTGTTTGTTGGTCTTTTCCTCTCCAGCAGTGTCTTTTCAGTGGCAGTGAGTCATTCTGACTTCTTCCCAGAATTCAATCTGATCACAGCGAGAGCGAAACATTAAGAGAAACAGCAGTGACAGCAGGAGTCGCAGGATTTTTTTTCTTTTTTTTTACCTCGAGGGCGAAAGCTGTTTGTCGTCCACGAAGGAGACTGATGACAGCAAATAGAGCTCAACTTAAAATAAGACAATCAGAGCGCCGAGTGCACCGTGATGGACGTGTGCTGTCACCTCTGATGGATTTCCTCTCTCATCGTTCAGTCGGGCAGAAAGCTTGAGGCTGTCGCAGGATGATGGGCATCAATCACCGTCACAGGAAACACCCTGAGACGGCAGAAAGGCTGCAAACGCACCTCTGAGGTGCAGACGTGTCAACATGTCTGCACACAGAAACCTGTGAGACCAGGTCCAACGCAGCTAGCCGGGTCTCAGAGCGAAGGTCTGCTGTTGAGGGTAATGAGCATAGTCAGGATACCATCTATCAGCAAGGAGATGACACGTCCATCAGCTGCTGCTGTCGCTTCACGGCGGGTTTTTTTACAGAGACTGCAGCTTCTTCAGTCTCATCCAAACTCTACAACACTTTATCTGTCCATAACAGAGTCAAAATCTGAAAAAACAAGCAGAAAAAGTCAGTTTGTTTGTGTTATTTCATCACATTTCACTAATCAACTTGTGTTGAAAATCCTTGATAAAGTCTCAGAACATCTCAGAGCTGGTAGATGTTTCTCCTCATGCTGTAAAATGAGCTCAGTGGTCATTTTAAGAAGCTCCTTTCTTCATTTGTTTGTTTGTTTGTGCAACATTTTTTGTCTGTATTAAACTCATCTTAAATCAACCAATCAGCTCGCCTGACATGCAGGTTCTAAAGTTGTGTTGTTGTTGAGATTTGGGAGTTTTGTGACTCTGCCAGACACAATTACCCATAATACCCCTCTCTGTTTAGGTCTGAGATGTTTACACGCATCTCCTTCAGATGTAGCTCCATGCTAACACGTCCAGCCCCCTACATGATCAATACAAGATGGACTTTATCTCAACTGAAAACAGCAAGCGTTCCAAATAAAAAAATTTACAGAGGGTTATTTTTAATCAGACAAACTTTGGTCCAAATGTTGTTTAAAAGAGGGGAAGTTAATTAACACACACTTTTATCAAACAATAAAAAGAGTGTCAACAAAACAGAAATAACACTTCTGTCAGTTTCAAGTTTTAATTTGAGGATTGTTGCAGACTCTTATCGCTTCACACAGATCGAGTGTTTTCGTCTCTTCAGTAACTTTCAAGTCACGTTTCCAGTTTGTCTCGACTGAATCATAAAGTCTGTTCCCTTTGCACCTTGTTGTCCTTTGATTTTATCAATACAATTTTTTATCAGTTTTTTGTGTAGTTTTCCCCCGAAACACTCTGAGTTTTATTATGTTTATGTTCGCATAAATCCAGGTTGACATGTTAAAAAGTCAAATTCAGCCTAAATTCAGCTCGATAAGTCAGGTACGTTTGGAAACTAAGAGACTTCCTTTAGTGTCTGAATGTTTCCAGCTTTTAAGGGTCAGTCATAATCTCATTTAATACATCATGTTATTTTAATGTGTTGCAACACAAAGAGCAGCGAGTTATGTTTTTGCTTCCAGTGGACATTTTTCAGTCACAGCTGAGTGGAATCTGACCCCAGGTCAGATTTTAATTCATTACATGAAAATGTGTGTGTGTGTGTTCACTCCACATGTTCAGATCACAGGATGGCAGAAAGGCAGTATGGTCCCTAAAATACTGAACAGTGTGTGTTAATAAAAGGAGATGGTGTGTTTTAATGGAGCAGCAGCTGCCTGAGCATCAATAACTGATGCTGCTGTTTGTCCGGCCCACAATGCATCATTAATGCTGATGGCGGCTCCCCATCAGTGTGTTTTCATGCAGCTGCAGTTATTTTAGCCTTTACTGTCCTCTGTGTGTGTGTGTGTGTGTGTGTGTGTGTGTGTGAGACTTCGGGTTCATTTCAAGAATATGACCAGTTAATTAGAAAGGCTGGAACGTTTAGGAACATAAGTTGTGTTTCCACCTAGAAACAGCTGATTTTTGGGTCAGAGGTAGAGGTCAAAGTTCAGGTTCACAAGTAACATTTAAGGTAAAGACAGATGTGATTTGTTTCTGCTGCCCTACAAAAAAAAAAAACTCTTGTCAGAGAAACAAAGGTTAGATTCAAAACAAGAGGCTGGTTTCTGCATCATATTTGACTGAATATATAAAAGTGCCTCCAATCAGTTTTAGGATATTTTCATGAAAACATTAGTTAACCTTTATTTTTGAGGCTGTATTCAATTTCAAAATAAAATTTCTGACTTTATTTCTCCCCAAATCTGCTGTTGTAGTCAGTAAAAAACATCAGAGTTGGTTTCTGTTTTCAGGAAGGAGTACAGAAAATTTAAACACCTAATTTTAACCAAGTAAGACAAATAAAAAGTGATATTTCAACACACACTGATATTTATGTCTGTTTAAGGTGTGTTTTTCAGCTATTATGCAGCTATTTAGCTAAATGTTAAACTTTGCTTAATTTCTTTGATTTGTCTCATTGTGGATATTTAAAATCCTCCACAGGAAAGAAGACAAGAAGTTGAGTAAACAGGAACTGAGTTTCACTGTCGGCAATCTGATGCGTCTGATGTTTTCCCATCAGCGAATCACATGATGCTTTTGTTTTTGGATAACTTTGTTTTTAACAAGTTTATGACCTTTTATGGTAAAAGTGAAATTTTAAATTTTGCGTCATTTTTAGCATTTGTTTCCTCTGGTTTGCTCTCGGCATGACAAAAAAGCCTCTTAACAGTTTTTATACGGTGTCTTAAGGTTTTTTATCCTTGAGCTAAGACCAGGCTGTTTTCATACTTTCTGAGTATTTGACATCTTGAATTCTTTCATTTTATTTGAGTTTAAGTGTCAAAGCTTAAAGTTTGCAGCAGGAGGAGGTGTGAGGGAGTTTATTTACCAAAAGTCAACACTGTTTTCTTGCGGATGTGAGATCAGAAAACTTGTGTTTGAGATGTCGTCCTGCAGCTGAAGCATCAGATCAGAAATCACCTGTGTTTCTCTGAGCAGCATCAACAGACTTCTGTCATCTTCCGTTTGATTCGGAGGACTTGTTGTTATCTCACGTCGAATGGAAGTGATCAATAATGCAGCCATCAGGTAAACAGGAAATGTTTGGAGTACAACTTGCTCTTTGTGAGAAACAAACTTTGGCTGCTCGGTGATGGTCGAGGCTGCAGCGCTCTGATAGCATCAGCTCTCAGACAGGTTTGTATTTACAGTAACAGGCCTTTAATTTGCCGCCTGTCGCTGAGCGAGTCGGGCTGACTGACATTTGTATTGCTGTCAGGCCTTCGGCCATCCGTCTTCTTCCCTCCTCCTCCTCTGTGAATCCTGATGAGGCGTCCGGCAGCGCTCGGTCCAACACGCCGGCGTCTGACTGAAGTGAAATCAATCAGCCCTTCAATCCTTCTCTAAAGGACCATTATCCAGCTCCAGCAGGCCTGTCGGCCCGTCTGCTGCAGGATCTATGACCCGATCCGCCTCTCTAATTCACACGGCAGAGCTCACTAACTCGACTCTGACAAGAAGCTGAACAACAGAAAGCCAATGAAGGTCAGAGTTCAAGGTTCTCGCTCTGCGTTTGATTCTCAACAAATACACTGCAGGCTGTTTAGGAGCAACTCTGAACGAAAAAACCTCACCGACGGCAACTGGAATAAACCTCCCGCCGATGTTTTCCAGCTCCTCTCCTCCACTTTGTGTTTGTGTGTTAAACTGCAGACAGTCAACAAGCACAAACATGCAAATATGCCAAAAAAAAAGGCTTTTGCACATGAAAACATTTTCTTCCTGAGGCGAACACGCAGCTTTCTCTCTGCCTTCATTTCTATAAATTACTTTTATGTGCGTTAATGTACAGCAGCAGATATGATCTGACAGAACCGACCTCATTACAGTTTCTACAGCAACTTAATGAGGAAATTGTTTATGAAACATGCTTGCTGAATGTTCGCTGAAAATACATTTCATTTGTTTGTCTGCAACATGAGCTCGTGATGAATGGCGTCATTGTCCTGTTTAACCATGTGATTAAAGGGACAGTTTGGCTTTTTATCATGTGTTATTTGAATGACTTTTACCTTAAAAGTCATTTAAGTAACAAGTATTTCTACATCAATGATCAATTGATCCTTGTACCTGAATTAAGGACAGTCTGTTCCTTTCCAAGAAGGTTTGTAAAGTGAAACAGGAAGGATTCAGTTTCTTTGACTCCAAAATAAAGTGAGATTAGAGGATCTTTTGGTGGATTGTGGTAGAAAAAGGATTGTGTTTTTATCTAACATTACAATAATCCAGTCCTCTTTGTGGAGTCCGACATGTTGCTATAGCAGCACAGATCGGACAAAGGGAAGAGAGAAATATTTACTTGTTTTTGCAGTCTGCAACCTCACCACTAGATGTCACTAAATCCTACACACTGGACTGATTGATTAAACAGACAAAAAATGGGAGAATAAAACCGACAGAGTCTCATTGCTGCAATTTGTTGCTGCTGTTACCAGTTTTACTTTGGAGAAGTTTGAACTTTGTTAAGTTGTACTCGTTCAAAATGCTGTTAAATCCTGATTACTTCTCTTCGATCAGACTGATTCACAGTTTTATCTTTATGATTTGAAGCACATACACACTACATGGCTCTTCTTTAACTGGTCTGAAGCTAACAGTTAGCTCTCCGTGTCTCCATAGATTCCCCAGATCAGCTACGCCTCGACGGCTCCGGAGCTCAGTGACAACACCCGTTACGACTTCTTCTCCCGCGTGGTTCCTCCGGACTCCTACCAGGCTCAGGCCATGCTGGACATCGTCACGGCGATGGGCTGGAACTACGTCTCCACGCTGGCGTCCGAGGGAAACTACGGCGAGAGCGGCGTGGAGGCCTTCGTCCAGATCTCCAGAGAGTCGGGTAGGAAGCATCGATGTATCTCCTGACATGAACAGCGATGTGGTTTGTTAAACTCACGGTTCTCCGGCTCGATGGGTGTTGATGATGCAACAGAGGAGGTCGTGTAATCGACTCTTGATATAATTACAGCAGAAGTCGTCGATGTTTTCTCCTCGGCTGGTCACTGCGAGGTAATCAGACCCGACTCTCGCTGATTAAAATGATCTCAGTCGAACTCAGACATTGATTAGATTGTAGGAGGCGTGTTGACACTCATCAGCAGTGACACGTATGTTGTAGATAAACTGTGTTTGTGTGTTGTTAGTTCAGGTTCAGTGGCTTTTATTCAGATCACCTATGTGATTGCAGGCGGAAAAAACTTAATTTAAATATATAATCCATCTATCAGCATGTATTTTTGTGTGGATTATTTATCTGAACTCTAATGAGCATCATGTTCTCTCCCAAAAACACCAACTCTGCAAATTTTTTTAATGACACAGTTTCTCTGCTGTTACTTTAACATACAGTATTAAAAAAACAGGAACAAAGCAACACAGATAATAAAATTAGTTTTTAATCTCCTGCCCGTCGCGCTCTCTCACGATCTCTCTCTCACCATAAGCTGCTGTAATACCTGCGTGTTTACCTGTGCATGCGGCCGTGCTGTAATCTGCGTGTAAATGGCAGCAGCAGCCGTAATCGTGAAGAATGGCTGCGATCGAGGCGTTTAAGAGCTTCAGATTAATAACGAGACGCTGTGCAGGGAGCAGCTGTGGCTCCTCTGTGGGATCAATGAGCTTTCATCTCTGCTGCCGCTGTCTCTGAACACACACACACACACACACACATGGAAACAGCTTCATTAGCGGCCCAAATATATCTTTGTATCAGCAGGAGTGAGGTCTGATGGTATGAAGCCTCTCAGCCGCACAGAAAACAGACCCCATGATCAGATGGTGTATTGATTAGAGCTGATGGCTGACTCTCTTTAGACGAGTAGCTGTCAGGAGAGCACTTCTTCATCGAGTGTTAAGTAGTTTTAATTGAATTATCTTAGGCTTATCTAAATCCAACAGAAGACAACTTGCTTGACTCACTGATTTAAGCTCATGGTGTGAAAACTCCTCAGCGTCACTGTATTAATGAGCTCCGTTACTGTCTCCTCACCTGTTAACAGCTTTCATTCACGGCTGCATGTGTCAAAAAGTGTTTTATAAAGGCTTTAGTGTCTTTAGAGGAAGCTGTGTGAAGTCAGTCAGCACTGCAAGTCTTCATCTCTGCTGCAGACCAGCAGCTTAAGGCTAAATTAGCTGCTATTAGCATAACACACCCTTTTCTCTCATCACTTGAGTTGCAGCGTGGGTAACGTAGAAATCAGGTGACAAAAAGGAAAAATGACAAAACAAAAAGGCAATATCTCTGGTTCTGCAGCATTTTAATCATTTCAAACCTTTAAAACTTTCCGTTGTGGGTCTCATATTCATCTACATTCTGCTTGAATCAGTGTCGTGGTTTTCAAAATGCCGTCCAGCTTTGATGAGCGTCACTCTGACTGCAGGAGGATTCACAAACTTTCTGTTCATCCTTGTGGAGGTGTGATCTGTACTCGTGCATAAAGTTTGATTAATGGCTGTGCGATAAGGCGTTAAAGCGTAGCTGTGGAGCAGCTGTGGCTGGAGGACCACGGCTGCCGCAGAGATTCAACACTGAGACAACAGGACTCTGTGATTGTTCAGCTCGAGCTGCTCATGTTGCCTCCGAGCTTCTGATTCTGCTGCAGATTGTCTGGAGTGCAGAAAACACAAAGCAAGTTAAAAAAAGACCCCGTTATCTTCTTCTCACGAACACGCATCTTAAAAAGAGATCTGCAAACCATCTGTTCAGTGCAACCCCAACTCCCTCTCAGTGAAAGACTGGAAACACTGTTACTGTTGGTGAAACACTGTGTAACCTGGTGAGACGCTGCTGCAGCAGTGGAACGTAACCCGAGTTCTCTTACTCAGGTACTCCTCTAAAGTACAACTATAGAGTACTTGTACTCGACTTTTTACATTTTATGCAACTTGAAAGTACAACTACAATGTCTCAGAGATAAAATTTGTACTTTTTACTCCACTACATTTGTAAGACAGCTTAGTAACTAGTTACTTTTCTGGCTGTATTTTTTCCTGTCTAAGGTAACCTTGCGTAACCCTTGCATATCCAGATGTGTTGATGTTGAATTTTTGCTTCACCATTAATTTTTTGCATGACATTTAACTCTTTTTACAACTTTAATCGAAAAAGATGTTTATTTAAAGCAGTTTCTGTAAAGAGGAACAATGGATGTGGAGGATTTAGTAAAGCAAAAGCAAAGAAAAATGAGAAACTGATTTAAAAAAAAAGGAAGTAAATCTATGATGTAACTGTGCGTCATCTGATGATGTCACCTCTGACGTCTGATGATCCAGCTGCTGAAACGAAGGCAGATGTCGGTGATATTTGTAACAGCAGAGATCTGCGCTGATGGCTGCGACACAGGATCACTGCCTCGTGAAGCCCGTCTCCATGACAACAGCTGCAGATCTCCCTGCGGCGTGCTGAGCAGCTCGGAGGCAGATGGTTAAAAACGCTGTGATCTCTCTCCCGAGTCGAGCCAGTCAGCAGGTTAAGGTGCGTGTTAACCTGCAGGGGGGCGGAGCTCTGAGACAGCTGACAGGTGGACCGAGACTGTTCACCATCAGTGATGTCACCACCCGGTCCTCTGGGCTGCTGGGGGGTTGTTTCGCTTCGACAAATTATTAAACACTTGACTTCAGCTGCCCCATCAGACACTGTCGTTGAGCTGAAGAAGATGTTTTTTTTTTCCAAATTAGGAAGCATCAAAGGACTGAAACTCCACTCTGCTTTTTTAGAATAAAACTCCTTATTATATCACATCGCTAAACTACGGAGGCCTGAAAGGTTAGAAAAAAAACTAGTAATCCACTCTCTAAGTCTGATCTAATTTGTTTGTTTTCCCTTGTTTTAATGAAAATTACAATCCTAAATACCATAATTTTGTTTTCCTCGTCTATGAAACAGGTTAAAAAACCAAAATTAAAAAACAGTAAAATAACAGAAATCCTGTCACCCTCTAAGAGTAAAATTAGTTATATGTAATGTGAAAGTAACTAACCAAAACTGGTCATGGTCATTGTTAATTCATTTTGCAAACACTTCTGAATTGTTTTTTGTGTTTCTTTTTTGATTTTGTACCAAAATATAAAGCTAAAATTTAGTTTAAATGAACCAAACAAACCAAAAACTGTTAACAATTTCACATCTGAAATAATAAAACAGACTTGATTAATATTTATTAATGAAGCATGAGTAAAATTTTTATGAATTCCTGAATATTTCCAAGTCTCTCTCCAGTTGGTTCTGTTCTGTAATTAGAATTATGTGTTATTAAAGCAACAGCGTTATAAATTAAATGGTGTTCTTGAATTGATAGTAGCAGCATGTGACTTTCTCTATTAAACTCTGTCTGAAATCAGATTAAAATCATTTGAACCCAGTAGGTCACTTTTTCTGTATTTATTTATAAGGTGGCTTAGAAAGTGGAGCAGATCAACCACTTATTGGAACAATAGTCATTCGATTTAACCCCCCTCCCATGTTGAAGGGTGTTACTGAACCCTGAAATGCCCCCTTCCACCGTGTGTGTGTGTGTTGGTTGGCTCTTTGTATAGAAGCCTCTGCCATTAGTGTATGAATATGAGTGTAAGTGTGTGAATGCTGACTCGTATTGTTAAGCGCTTCATGTTGTCGACAGACCAGAAAAGTTCTTTACAAATTCAGCCCGTTCATGTTTTTTGTGTTAAGAAAAGCAGTTTCCATCCAAACGCAGCCGTTTGTTAAATCCCCAACATCCCGATGCTCTCCAGCAGAGCGTCATTTAGTTCCCGTTCACCTCTTTTCATCCTCCAGATGAAACTCAGCTGCTCTGTGTATCGACGCAGTCAGAAATCGATCGACGACACCTGGACCAGAAAGTTTCCTGCTGAAAGAGTCTCAGAGCTGCAGCCAAGTGTTTCTGTAATGAGCCCAGGTGGGTTGACTTGTGGGCGGCTCTTTTCCAGCGGGCCGAGCCGTGCTGTGCTGCTCTGTGTCGGGCCAGCTGGCAGATGACAGAGTTTCCCATGAAGCAAAATCAGTGACCTCATTGGCACAGAGAAACAGTCGCAGATTAAAGGAGATTTTACATAATGTCACCACAAAAAAAAAAAAAAAATCCTCCCTGGAGCTTCCTCATCTGAGCTGCCCCGATCGAACTCCAAGGAAATGTTTAAATGTCTTTAAATAATCGTTTCCTCGGTTGGGTGAATCCCATCAACCGTAGATTAAATATCTTTTCTCGCCTGTCGGACCTTTGAAGTCTTTGAACTCTTCCTGCCATCAGCTGCAGGGTTTTTCCCTCTGAGGCCTGAACTTCTGAAAGCTGCGACCTCCTGCGACCTCGGCTGAGTCACCGCCACCGTCTCACACACTGATACCCTGCAGTAGGTGTTTGGAGGGAGGACGGCATCCCCTTTGTTGGCAAAATGACGCGAACACCGTCACCAATCTCCGTCTGCAGGGCAGAGGGGTAACTGTGGTGTATTGATGAATTCATGGTGCTGAAGTGGCAGAAACATTCGTTAATGTGCCTTTTTCTGGTAGTGTGATTTGGATCTTTAATAATCTGTAAACTATGAACAACTAACACTCAATATTTCCAACACCGCAGCCTATATACTCTATAAATTAGTGTGTAGCTGTGGAAGAACAAGATGATCATAGAGACACATGACTGACACTTATGGACCAACACTTCATTGCTCCTGTGAAAAATAACAAATCGCTGACTGGACATTGATGCTTTCAGCTGGTCTTTGTTGAGTTATCATCATGAATATGAACTGGACGCAGACAGACGACACAGGTTAACCACTGCAGACACTTTCCATCCTGACCTCTCATTTAATCCCATTTTTCATGAAGGGGTTTTTATTCGAAGCCCATATGAACACTTGACCTCAGACTCCTGTGTTTTTCTGCCAGACGAGACCAAGTGGAGTCACAACTGTGAACCTCGCAGTAAAACTCAATTATC
>JAPZDV010000023.1:25955098-25980756 GCA_029814665.1 Acanthurus lineatus
AAATGACAATCACAATCAATCACCCAGTAGTTAGAAATCTAGCCTCCTGGTCCAAAAATATCATTTTGCCAGTTATCAGTGCTGTGATCGACCATTCCCTTTAAGACAATACTTGTGAGTCTTTTCCCAGCGTATTTAAAGAAGGGTGTCATGATGTTTTTAAAATTTACGATCTCATCAGCTGTCAGTTTAAATGAAATGTCGACCATCGTGGGCACATTGGTCTGTTTCTTATTGGCTTATAATGAGGTTAAAAAGTTACTTTGTTATATTGTTATGCTGAGGTTGTTTCATTGTGTCTTTCTCACTCTGCTTGACAACAGCGTTAGTCCTGCTCTCTGATTGGCTAATTGTAAATCCCCTGCAGCTCATTGGACCACAGGTTTATGGGCCCAAAAAAAAAATTATGTTATATGTTGCAATGTCAAACTCTGCAGAATTCATCAGCTAAACTCTACGTGGTGGAAGATTTGAAGGTCTGAAATCAGGAAAAATGCTTGTGTCTATAAAACAAAGGGCTGGCTCTTCCAGGAAGTCAGTAAATGTGGAGAAGTTTGTGTCTTTTACAAAAGGTTTTTTGTTTTACACCCTGAAGTTTGGGTGTCCAGACACATTCTTGGAACTGAAGCTCATCCTCTTCATGCCTCCATCAGTTTTCATCACTTTTTAAGGAGTGAAGCAGTGGTATAGCTTAAAAATTTGTTGCCATGACTACGCAGCAGAGGAACTGACAGCTTCAGTCGTCTGTCGAAGAGAAGAAAGGATGACGACTTTATTTACCTGCTGTCATTTTGTCTCCTTTTGTCACAGGAAGCAGTTCTTCCTCTTCTTCTTCTAAACTCTGCAGCAGATTTTTCCTCATATTCAAACAGTTTGCAGTCAAATACATACAGTGCTGTGTGTGTGTGTGTGTGTGTGTGTGCATGCAGCAGATTAAATGGAGGAGGTGATGGTGTTGTATTTTCGCTGACGTTCTGTCGGATCAGTCGCTGTGTGGAAAAAAAAACTCTCCGTCTTTTTCTTCGTCCTCAGAAGTGTGAAAGCCTTCTGGAGATAATCTGCTTTTCTTTCTCTCAGCTCCTCATCCTCTTCCATCTTTCCTCCCGAACATCTTTATCCCTTCAAGTATTTCTTTCTCTCTCCTTCTGTAATGAACGTAAATACTTTCTGTCTCACCTCGACTGTCTCTGTTAGTGATTTTTGGTGTTTATATTTGTCTGCTTAAGGAGGAAATTGTGATTTTTTACCTCAGGTTTTCCATTAACGTGACTTTTCCGAATGATCTTGTCATCTTTTTTGTGTCTTTTCCTCGGATAGCTGTGTTTTCCCCCTCGTTCTGCTGCTCTGCATGCAGTCTAAGGAGGAGTGGATGAATATTTCATGGCGAGGGATTCCTCCGCCTCTCCTCCCTCGAGGACAAGTTAACAGAGCAAAACGACTCATTGGTAGTCAGCAGCTCACCTTTTCTTCAACAAATAAAACACTAGCCGTCCATTAGCGGCAGCCAATCGAACATGGGGAGGTGAGGAGCAGGTGAGAGACGTCTGCTGAGAGCAAAAAGCCTGTTTTTAAGGAGGTTTGACTCAGGAGTTCACAAACAAAACTGCTCCGAGAAAAAGACTGACCCTGTTTTTAGAAACTCAACCAAAAGGAAAAAGGTGAACAAAAACACAAAAATCACCAGAAGACAAAGTTTTTATTTAAGTAAACTGGAAACTCTGACTGGAGCCACTTTTCTGACTGTTTTCTGTGAAGACTCAAACTTTTATTTAACTTTCTAACACTAAACTTAACAAAGCAAACAATCTTAGCTAATCAGAGGATCTTTTTAGAATTATTTAAGGTTACTGGATTTTCAAAAAAAATGGGCCATTGAGGGAATGGGTAGGTCTTGTAAACTAAAAGTATTTCCACACAAAATTTACAGGTGAGATATTAAAATGAAATCAAGTTGGTAGGTTAAATTTCTTGCAAAGGAAAAAATGTTGTTTCTTCTAAAGTTTCTTAATCACAAATGAGCATTTGACCAATAAAATCTGTTTCTGCTTGATGACAAAAGAAGACAGAAAGCAAGAAGGCAGCATGTGTTGGTGTTGCATGACTCCTTTACAAAATATGTTCACATACAGTTGCAGTTTTACTTCAGATTTTTGTTCTGACTCTGTTTCCAGAAGCTCTTTTTATCTGGATGTGTGATTTGACTTCTTTAAATGTGAGTCTTGGTCCAGTTTTATGGTGCCACAGCTTTTTTCTTGTGCAGCTCTGTCTTAATGCTAGAAATCAAAGAAAAACTCTGTCATTATGTCTCCTTGTGTTCTGCCCTCAGCACTTTTAACTGAACCTGAATCTCAGTGGCTGTAAGTTTTAAGTTTTTGTGTTTCTGTCTGCACTTTCAGTCCAATCAGAGCTGCATTAAAAAAAAACTGCTGCTTTATGTTGAAATCTTTTCCAAGAGGCTTTTATGTGAAAACCTCATGAAATATGATGTGCTTATCTCCAAGTACAGTCAAACACTGTAGATTCCAGTGGATGGAAACTGCATCACAATTAAGCTTTAAGTTACTGAATGTTGGTCTTTGACCTGCGTTTTAATCGTCAGTTTAATAAAATACTAATACATAAAGACTCAGACCTTCACAGCTGCTCCTCAGCTTCACAGTGACTCCCCTGTTTCACATTAATAACAGGTCATTTCAAATCCTAATCTGCAACCTTTTTCGTTGCATGCAGTCACCGAAACAAACGTAAAAAACAACGATCACATTGTGAAGCCTTTCGTTTCTTTCTCTCTGCATCCGAGTCCTTAAAGGGAGCGACGAGGTTCACGACAAGCTGCTTTCCATGAATTCATCATCAGCTGCAGGAAACCCAGAATGCTCCAATTATCCAGAGCTCGTTAACGATGATGAGGAGCCACTGGAAGACAAATTGTGCAAAGATTTTCCTTTTCTCAACCTTTTGTTAACAGCTCTGTTCGGAGAAAGAGAGAACTGCGTCTTACCCTCAAATTCTCAGTGACGTCTGGTTTTAATGTTCATGTTTTTGTTTGTTAAAAAAATTGCAAACTTTCCTATGGATTGCACCAAAGATGATTAGTCATTTATTTATTAACTACTGGTGGTTTTTATGTATTTCTGTTCAGTATTACAAAGAATTTATTAAAACAGATTTATGTCAAGTTGTGTCAACCAGACTTCCTGAGGGATGCACTAGCAACTTGCTTTTTAGTTAGAAAAATACAAGATATAAATCGGATAAATTTGGAATTATGGAAAGTTGTATTTTTTCTGTTTTGTTTAAGCAACACTAGCAGCTCTAAAGTTGGCTAAAAACATCCTGAATCCATCTTTATACTGAAGATTTAGTGATAAAAATGAGATTCATCTGAAACAGATGAGTTGATGAGTTGCTTGTTAGGATGACATCAACTTTCCAACTGCAAATATTATCTCATGGAAGAACAGACTGTGTCAGGAGGATCAATTAAGTTAAAGGATCAGTTAACCAGAATCAACGGAGCACAGTTTGCACATAATAATGGGTGTGCTAACATTTTCCTACTAATTAATATTAGCCTCTTGATCAATTACCTGAAATGTGCTGCAGATTCTCTTTTCTCTTTCTTCTTGTTTCCGCATTTGATGTTTGAAGATCGTGACGTTCAGAGCTGACGTCAACCTCCATGTCGGCTCGTCTACTCGTCTATTTCCCAGCATCGACTCCGATCAATTGTTTGTAAAAAAAAAAAAAAAAGTTGTGACAGTGTTCTGAAATCTGGATGATGACTCCCTGTTTCAGCATGTTGTGTTTTTTAAAAAAAACCCTTCCAAATCAAAAGAGAGGATTCTGCTCCGTCTGCAGACAGTTTCTGCTCATGTCTCAACAAACCAGAGACTAATGATTTTCACTTCCTGTGGCGGACTCTCAGAAAAACTTTGAGGAGCATCACAGAGGTCCTGACTGAGTCACAGTTATGAGCTGTTTCAGTGAATTTCATCAGCTCGCTCTCGCTGTGAGAGGACAGACTGTCCCACGCCGCCATGACGCTTCATCCAGCAGCAGCAGCAGCAGCTGTATTTGAAGCACAGATGAAGGGTAACGAGTGTAAAGGATGTGGCGCTGCAGAACCCTCGCAGCCTTCAAACACACAGAAAAGCCTCTAGAAACAATGAAAGAAACAGAAATCAGAGCTTTTTCTATTCTGATCTCACATGAAGGAATAATACATGACCCCAACCTGACTCTACCATCCGATGAAAGAACCATACAGTGTTTTCATCAGTTATGATACATTAAAACCAACAATGTGCAATTAAATAAATCGTCATTAATATCCACAGCAGAGATTAAAAAATCCATCTCAGTCAAGATTTATTTTTTTTGTCAGAGGTAGTCTTCGTTATTTTTTAGGTTAAATTAATTTAAAACTTGAATTAACTGAACACAGAATTCAGGTATTGCATAACTTTAAACAAACAGTTTGTTAAAGGGATGTCAGAGATAAAAGTGTTAAAACACAATCAGGAAAAAGTCACTTTGATGCAAGAATTTGATTTTTTCATTTGTTCACTCAGTGTGTCTAAGGTTTACCTTGTCGATAAAGTTTTCAAAATCGATGTCTTTTGTAAAAGTCTCTGTGTAGGTTATTGAAAGTCAGAGGATGATGATTATCTTCTCATTTTTATGAACATACATCCCCTTCTGTAATAAATCATTTCATAAATTAGCCCAAACAAATTAGCCTGAATAGTTTGATAAAGTTTAGCTACACCAACTAATGAACACTCACTAAAAACAATCAAGTGAGCTAATAATTTATGTAAAACAGTTTGTAAAATGAACTTAACCAAACTCTATAGTACTGACAAGTCCACCTTTGACGTGATCAGGAACAATCTGAGCTTGTTAACGTTCAGTGCAGGATTTTAGGTAAATTAATTTACTTTAGAGTCGCTGCTTAATCACTTTACCGATTGCTTGCAGTTTGTTTGCTAATTTTTCGCTCTTTCAGAGAGGCTTTTAATGTTAACAACTCTTTATTTGGGTTGTTGAAACTTGAGAACTAGAAGTAAAAAATTTACCTTTTACAAGCAGCTGACATTTTTAAAGAGTCCACAAACAGAAACAAGTGTAAAGGCCAAAATATGCCTCTAATTTAATCACCTTAAAGGCATTAATAGTTTTATTTTGATGTAGACTAAAAAAAGGTCTGAGTTTGTGCCTCAAACCACAAAAGCTGCTCTCGTGTTTCAGGTCAGAACTGAACTGGTCGACATCATTTCAAACAAGCATCATTTCTTTATATTTTGTTTCCGGTGGACGTCGTTTTCTCCTGCAGCACCTGAACATGTAAACGTGCCAGGAAGCGGCTCTGGGTCTAATGGGTTTCTTCTTACTCGTCCCATTTCCTCCTGTCTGTCGGCGGGTTGGACAGATGTTGAGGCAGGCTGGGGACAGAACCAGAGCCAGCAGACATATGGACCATCACCATCCTCCTCACCTCCTCATTTGCTTCACTACTCATATAATGACGCTCTAAATGAGCTCATTAGAGTCGGGCTGCTGGGTGAAACCGAAATCTGAAGGTAATGGGGAAAGAAAACTTTGCTGCTTAAGTTTTTGTCATTAATATTTTAAATGGATGGAAAGTTTGTTGTTTCTGAAGGTTTTTGTGTCTTTAGTTCAGTGTTTGATGTTCATATTTGTTCATCAGCTCGGTTTAAAATGTGGATAAGATGCAGAAAACCTGTAACTTAACATTTTCCTCTGTGTTGTTAGCTGGACAGTAATGACTTAAACACAAATCACTGCTAATCAGTGTAGCTTAAAGGCTTCACTCTCAGTGATCCATTAGAAACCTTTTGTTCAGAGCTGATAAATCTGCAGTCGAGCCTTTTACAGACAATTATTTCTGTTGAGATGCAAATGATAAAAACAGGAAGACCAAACAGGAAAAAATAAAGATTAAAAAGAGGTGTGTTGTTTCAGCACCAGTTTGACATGAAATGATGTTTGACAGCTACAAACCAAACAATCAACACACTGAAAATGCACAAAAAATGTGCGTCCTGCTTCTGTTATGATCCTTTTAAAGCTGCTGAGTCGGGTTCATTAACACCCAACTTTTTTTTTTGCAGTTATTTTTTGTATTCATAGAAATCTGTGACGTCATCCCTCCCTGCAGGTAAACCGGTCATGAGTTTCATTTGTGATTATCAGAGTTAAAAATAAACCTTTCTGATCATCCAGACTCCCTCGCTTTCCCCTGCTTTCACTTCATCTCCACTGCAGGTGAACTGAACTTCTCTCCTCCTCATTTTTGAAACACGGCGTTCGTTTTGGGAAATGCTGGCAGGGCGGCCTACCTTTGGCTCCGTGCAAAGGACTCATAACACTGTAAGCAGTTTGGATATGTGGGTCACTGGGTCCGAGCCAAAGCTTGAGCCAAAATCTCTGCTGCTCTTAAAAAACGAGCCCAGAGTCTGACTAAGAGACCTCTCACACTGCAGCTGACGGCGTCCCAATTCTGGCTCTTCTTCTCTGCTTTGTGGGTATTTTTAGAGCTGTGGGAAGTTTTAGTCCAAACTTCTGAGTCTGATCATTTCTTATCCGCTACTGCTTGATAGAGTTAAACTGTAAAGTGGAAAGAGCTTGTGTTGTTTGGTGTATGTGACCCTTCAGTTTAAATTTTCTTTTCCAAAAATGACCTTTCTTATGTTGTAACATTGGTGGGTCGAGAGAAAAACCCTCAGATCAAGGACTGATGCTTCCTGTTGATGTTAAGCATTTTCTATTCCCAGACTTTGAGCTGCTGGAAGAATCTTAAAATGTTTGACTGACTTGTTTTGAAGGTTTGGTCCGACTAGAAAACAGCACAATAACAAATGAGTGACCACAAATCAGGCAATGCTTAAGCTAAAAGCTACAAGGCTACAAGCTAGGTGACTCAGCAACTACTCGGCTACTTAGAGTGCAAATGTAATGGGTGAGCTAGCAGCTAACATGCTAACACAGCAGTCACAATAGCTTTCAATAACAGGTATTCTCAACAGAGCTAAAACATCTTTCTTTGTTTTAAACTCTTTGGTTCTTTGCATTAAAAACCTGAATTGTCAAAACAGCTGCTGGTTAATGATTCAAGTTCATGCAGATAATGATTTGACTGAATCTTCTGGGTTTGGGTTCCTTTAAATCCAAAACCAAGAATCGAACTCACTCATTGTTCCTTATTTTTACCTATGGATTGGAGCTATTTTAATGTTTGCATGTAACCAAAGTTGTAAATAATATTTAAAGGCTTCTATTGAGTCCTGAATCATCTTTTGCTTTCTGAGAATGAAGAAACACTTCAGGTTTCAGCTGATTATTATATGCTGCCACAATGAAGTTTCTCTGAAGGTGTTTGCATCGTTGCTCATTTCACTCAACAAAAACTCAGTTGGACTTTTCAATCCACTTTTGTACTAATGTTGGAAAAAGCTCTTAAGATGTTTACCTGTTTTGTTTAGAGAGATAATCTTCACAAATGAACACCAGGATAATGATTCAACAGAAATTAAAAGCAAAAGCTGGGCTGTAAATAAATTAAACTGCTGATATGAGTTAAACGTCATTGCTACTGAGCTGCCTGATAGCAAACGCCTTTTTTAAAGACACATAAAAGAACAAACCTTGATAACAAACTTACTTAAAAACTTATTAATGAGGTATTTACTGATGTATTTTATGACACAAAACAAAATCAGACAGTCTGTTCAGCTTGTTTTAGTCTCATATCTTATTTCAGGCATCTTAACAAAACCCAGTGACTCTGAGACAAGAGAACTGAAGAATAACAATGCAAACTCATTCAGGGTTTAAGGACTCATTCATGCTTCAGTTTGATTAAAAATGCATCTGACATTTTAAAGTCTAACAGCTGGAGCCTCCTTAGATGCTTCCTCCAAATAACATCAGTCTCATTTAAGCGATCAGCTTAATAAGTTTTTTGTATGAATGAAAGTTCAGCTTGGAGATTCTGACTCTTGAAACTGAAAAATCCGAAAGACGCCCCTGAAGTTTAAGCAGGTTTTTTTTTTTGTCTCTTTTAGCCTTTAAGGTGGACTGAGAGCTTTGCAGGGACACTGCTTCGCTTGTTTCATCCGACTTTTAAGTCAAAGCTGTGCGTGCGTTGCCCGGGCAACCTTTCATGGACCGCTGCTGCTCTGAAGGCGAGGAATGAAAGAGGCGAGTGAGCGCGTATGTCCCGTTTCCAGGCCCGTCCGTCACTCTGAGTCACACGGTCACACGGCGATAAACACTCGCTGCCATGGTGAACTGTTAATTGAAAGGTCAGTGCAAAGGCTTTGCCAGGGGCTAGCTTTAATGATATCTTTTATTACCCATAATTCCATTAGCCGACGTGCCTTTGAATGTTCCAGCCATGTTTATTTGAGTTCAGTGACTCCCGCTGTGAGAATTTCCTCGGCTGAGTTGAAAGTCGGAGTGAAATTGTATTATTTCCTCTCATTGGTCCCTTGTCCGTCCGACACGCTTCGTTTGAGTCCACATCATTAAAACTGCGCTGCATTAAAATTTGTGTTTGTGCATGAAAGACAAAGGCATCAGCTTTACAGCTCACATGTGTAATTTCTACTCAAACATACAACTTTCTTTCTCTCCTGCGTTATAATTAAAAAGATTCACACATGGATGAAGTTGCACATTTACAGCCTCAGATAACTGAGGTGTTTTGTAGAGTCGTCTTTATTTTGCTCAACGTTATAGTCTGTATTCAAGCAGATTTATATCACTGACAGTCTATTATTTCAGTTTTTCCTTTTGTTTTATGATCATTTGTTTACAATAAACCTTCTTGTTTCTCATCTGTTCCTGTTTTTATCTTCCGTTGATAAAAACTTAATGCTTTCTTTATTTGTAACTTCAGTATAATGTTTATTTCTAGTACTGTTTAACTTTTTGTTCTATGCTTTAAAATTACCTTCAGTGAAGTTCTCAACCTCTGCAGATGTTTCAAATTAAAAGCATAGCTCAAATGGCTCAAAGGACATAATACGTTATTTTAAAAGTGATGAAACACATTGAAATAAATGCTTTTGCAGATAATGAGCGAGTAGAAACAGTATTAAAGGTGGGGTGATTTTTGTTGATATTTAAACTTAACATCCCAACAAACACACCCCTCACTTCTGTGGTCCTGTAAAAGCTTCATCTTCAAAATTCCCTCTTTTTCTTTGTGTTTAATCTTTTCAGACTTGCAGTGATTTTTTTTGTGGAACTGAACTGAACATTAAGTTGCTTGAAATTAATTTATCACTCTGGTTTAAAGCAGAAGAACCCAAATAAAATGAATAAAAATGTGAAAAGAAGTGATGCTTCATCTGCTTGAATGGGTGTAAAAGTATTAAAAGGTACTATTAAACAGATTTCAGGTAATTTAAGCCTAAATTATAACACTTGCATAAATGGTCTTTGTAAGGGGAAGCTGGATGATGAGCGCCAGATGATAGTTTTCCATTTTCTCTTTGGTGGTTTGTAAAAAGTGGTTCGTATGTTCAGCGTTCAGTGAATTAACTCGTTGAGTTCAGCAGCTTAAAGCAGCGACGTTCCCAGCAGAGATCAAAGTGAATCCTTATCCTGTTAGAAGCAGCGAGGATTTCCTTATCGGTTTTCACGGAAATGGGAGCAAATTCACACATTATCACATCTTCTGTGTGTGTGTGTGTGTTTCTGTGTGTGTGTGTTGGAGTGTAAACTGTAGACGACAACCTTTCATGCAGGGTCTGTTAACTGGTTATTTCCCTACTCCGTCACCCAAAGTTAATTTGGTGGATTTGAGCTCAGTGGATGATTTTCCACTTTGTTTTTTCCTCTGGTGGAAAAAGAAATCCTTGCAGAAGCTAAACCTTAATAAAATCACATCGGGTGTGTCCGTCTTTATTATTTCCCCATTTATCTGCAGTGGATCCCTCAGGAAGCTCCGGAGCTCCAGCCTGCTTCTTCACACTCTTCTCGGCTCGTTTTAACGAATAAATGCGTTTTATTATCAGACACAGTTCGGTCATAAAATATAAGTGCATGTTATCAGGGGGTTTTGCAGAATCATCCAGTATCTGTTCAGTCTGGTGAGAAGGTGGAAATTTCTCCGGCTTTGCCTTTTTTCTGTGTTTTCTAAACTTACACTGACTCAGTTTAACTGTAAATCTGCGTCTGGCTTCATTTGTGTTCTGGTTTAGTTTTTCCTGTTTTATATTGACAGTTTTCGTTCACGTTTTTTCTGTTTTTGTTTTATTTCCTACCTGCTTTCTGTCTCACCTGTTTCATATTAGTTATTTTGGGCCCTTTCACACCAGAAATTCCGTACGAAGGTTCGTGTTTTGTCACGTTGTTCACATATGGTTTGGTTGGTTTTGGTTTCACACTGTAATGATGCAAACAGACTAACAGACTTTACGTGACAAACCTACGTCATATCGTCATCAAGTACGTAGGTTTTGTGTCTCCGTACTTTACATTGATTGGTTTGTTGGCGTTTGTTTAATGTTAATAAGACATTTGGTCTCCTCTGCCCTTTTTGTTTTGGTAACAGTTACGTAGGTTTTCCCGGTAGCCTGCTGTAACTTCCTGTCATCAGTACGAAGGTCTGAAGGTCCGAACGTTTTCTTTCACTTTGGACATGAACCAAACCATGGTTCAGTTTGATCTGGACTGAGACCACTACTTTTGGTCGTACCAAGGTTTGGCTGTTTGGTCCGGGTCACCGACCAGGGGAGGTTTTATACCTGCTATTTCGGTTCGGATCAAACTGAAAAGTCCGAAAGTCCGGACCAAACGATGCAGATGTTTCCTTTTGCTCCCTCGTGTATCTAATGTTCTCAATATTTTCCGTGTTCTTACTTAAATCAGAGTATTGTGGATCTTTGTTGTCTTGGATTCCTCTTATTTATCAGAACTGTGTTTCTTTTCTTTACCCTTGTTGGAGACTCTCCAGGTTTGGACTGTTGTTTGCCATATTTTTTAAGTCTTTTGTTTGTGGTTGTTTGTTCATAAAATCGATGAATTGCTCAGCTCTGCCTTCCTGGTCTGTGTTTGGGTCCAACTCCTTGAATTTCTTGTTTCCTAGTGTGCACAACAGTATGTGGAGCCAACAGAGAGAGAAATAAAAGATGAAAGAGATAAAAGATTATGTGAAAGTGTGACCACATTCATATAACTTCTGTGTGTGTTGTTTGTAACACGCTTTAGTGAGTTAAAATGCAAATCAGAACATAAACTTTGGTCGTCAATGGACTTGACAGTCATGATTATTACTCATGATCTCCTGTGCAACACTTGGCTCAGTGTTTTTAATTCATTTAAGACAAAGTAAAGAACATTTCTCTTTACTGTTTAACCTCAGGGGCCTCATGAAAAAATGCATTGAAGGAGATTTACAAAAGGTGAAGAAAGGAATAAAACACAAAACAAAAGGGAGAGTTGAGAGTGTTTGGAGAGATAAAAATCTCCAACGTGAGTCAAAAGTTTAGTGTTTTTCTTTGAGGTGTTAAGAAATAAAAATGAGCTCAGAGGTTCACTGAGTTGAACACGGTTCATGTGCGACGTCTCCATGTTCTTATAAATACATTAAGAGTTTCTTAAATGTCATCACTCAGCGCTCTGCTTGTATTAAAACCTACTGTCAATATTTTATGAACATGAGACGAAACAACAAGAACATTTGGAAGATGTCAGCAGTTACAGCAGCAGAGGAGTATGAAGGACACATAGGACCTTTATTTTGAAGGGCTGTTGTAAAATTAAGGGTCACAACTCAATGAAAAATCTATTAAAAACACATTAATAAGCCGAATTTAGCAACATACAAGGATAATGAAATAATCTTGAGACTAATGAGACTTAAGAGACAAGATATTGCTTCAGATTTTTAATGTTTTTATATCCTGGTATGACTTTTACTACCATAAACACGGATGAGATCTGTTGACAATTAGAAAAACAGAGTTTCCTTTGGATAAGTTATCGAACATGGAAGAGTTAAAGATATTCATCCCGTCGGAGTCGCAGAGCAGCAGAAATATCACAACTTAGTAAACTTTAAGGAGGAAAATCATCCGAGTTGTTTGACAGACAGCTGATTGACGGATGTTAAAGAGGGTTAGTTGCCTTCTGTAAAATCCACAGTGTAGCTGTCAGTTGTATCTGATGCAATAACTCCACATGCTTGAGTTTAAATAGAAATGTCCTTCAGTCGTTCATGGAATATAAATAACCAGTGAGCAGGAATCATCTCAGAGATCCAAAGATCATGAGGGAAAAAGCCAAGATTTTACTGATTTTTTTTTTTATTTATACAAAGGTGATTCACATTAGGATGAAAAATGTACATAAAGATGCAAATAAATTTAAAAATATTTCAAAGTAAATCAGAAAACACAAGCCAATCAAACAAAAAATGAATTAAATAAGAAAAGAAACAAAAGCACAGTTCAGGTTTTTTACAACTGAGATCTTAATTTGATAATGTGGACCATCATTTAATTCACTAATAATAGTGTTGCACTCTGGGAAAATGTCATGAATGTCATTTAAAAGGTCTAACAGGTCAAGGAACATTAACACAAGTACTTAAAATCAGTTTTTGAGGCTGAAATTTGTAATTACAAAGCAGGAAATCAATGATCAGTGACTCGATTGCAAAGTTTCTCCAGAAGTTTTGCAGCTTGAGATAAAGAACCATGTTATCATGTGTTAGTTTTTCATCTAAACATGTCGGGCTTCAGTTTTAACTGCTCACACTGAGCTGATCATTATCTCTCACTCCGAACTCTGTAGCTCATATTTGCATTTAAAATGAGCTGCTTTACTTTGCTGAGCACAGAGATCGAGTCCTTTCAAATTAAAATCTCTGCTCTGAAGCTTTTATCAAGTGTGAAACAGAAGGAAATGGATGGATGAAGTTCAAACATAAAGGACAGCAGGAAAAAAACAAAACCAATAGAGCCAAACAGAAGAGGCCGATACAGTTACTTAGCTACAAATGAGCAACATGCTAACAAGCTAAACCAAGAACAGTGAAGGTGTGAAAAGATATTTGGTAACATTTGTTGTTGGAGTGTGTTAGCATGTTAGCATGCTGATGTTAGCATTTAGACTTGACTCTTGTTTCTTTGTGACTTCTGTTAAATTGAACGAGCTTTTTTAAACTGAGCCAAAAGGTTTGGAGCCTCCTCATCACCTCCCTGAAGCTGTAATTGTTCCAGAGCAGATTATGTTGAATATAACAGTTCAGTGCACACAAAAGCTCCAACTACTGGCTAAGATAAGCAATTCATTCTGTTGCAAATTAATTAACTCATTTAGACTCCAAAAGCCATTAAGTGTTTGTTGAGGCAGCACTGATTTTGGTCTGAATTCATGCTGATGGTAGCATTTTTGAAGTACGTCTGTAGTGTTTTTGACTTTTTTGAGGTGCTGGCAAAAAATCAGGACATTAATGTTAGAAATCATTGTCTCCAGCTGACTGTTTGATCAGTTCAGTCACGTTGAGTAAAGAGGAAAGAAAAAAGCTCAGAGTCTCAGATGTGAAATGATGCAGCTGCCATCAGACTCTCTGACCTTCAGCCTCCAAATACATTCGTCCAAACCTTGGTAAGAAAAACGGCCCGAACAAGAGAGATGCTGCAGCTTCAGTCTGATGGCCTGATGGACCTGTAAAATGTAGAAATGAGCTCAGAATGGAATCAATTTTACTCTGAAAGAGTCTGAATGAAGTGGTGTCCCGGGGGAGAGATCGCAGACGGCCTCTCAGCCCGCTGCCGTGTGATGATGATAATGGCAGCAGGGTTTTAAATGTTTTTATCTCCATCCTTTGGCCCGAAGCCTCTGAGTTCATTCTGAACAGACAGATGAACTCACACAGCTCCTCTCGCTTCAACAAAGCTAAAACTCCATGACATTTCTGTATTATTATGTCAGATTTTTATGACAGGGACTGTAATGCTTTGTTCCAATGTCTAGGAATATCTTCTTTGGAGGAAAAGTGCTAAAATAAAACCTGAGTAAATATTAAATGATCATATTATGAAAACCTTTATTATACAAACTGCCCTCTGGAACCATTTTAGACATGTTTAAAAATTACTGCCCATGAATCAGAGGTGTTACTAATAAAAAAAACATTTATTTTGCTTAGCTCTTAAATCTTTTCCAGCCTGCTCTTTCAGCACATTTTGAATCATGTTAGCAGTGTGGCTTTGTGGACGGCCGTGTCATTTGTTTTTCCACGACTTTGGCCTAAATTAAAACAGGAGAAAATGCATTTCAATAAAAATGTATGTTGCATGTTGCAACCAACTAATTTTGGTGATTCTGACTTGTCCTGTAGCAACAATATGAGGCTCTACAAAGTAAATGATGTTTCTATCATTCTCAGCTGTACTTTGTGTTCAGTGCTAATTACAAATGTTAGCTTGCTAACAGGCTAAACGAGGATGATGAGCTGGATAAAACATTTGACCTGCAGCACGTTAGCATGCTTGTTAGCATTTAGTTCAAAGCACCACAGCCCCTCAGAGCTGCCTGCTTGGCTGGAGACTCATGTTGAGCTTTCTTCATCTTTCAATCACCCAAAATGCTTTACAACGCCATCAGCATTCACTCATTGACACACACACACACACACGCGCACACACACACAAACATTCACACAGCAATGGAACTGCCATCAGAAGTAATTTAAGGGTTCAGTATGTTGCATGAGGACATTATGATATTCAGACTGGAGGAGTTTGGGATCAAACCAGTGAACTTTTGATCACTTATTGACCTTCTTTACCTACAGAGACACACTTTTGGTGTCTAATGAGCAAAATAAAAGCACAGTTTCTTAGTACCTGCTTGGTTCCATGTGACTATCTCGTACGAGTACAGATAGAAATGCAGTTCATCTTTCCTGGGAAAAAAGTTTTACCTTGTTTTCTTTTGTAACAGCTTCTTTTTAAACTCACTAGCTCCAGTTTCACCTCCTTAAAAAACCTCCTCGACAGCTCTGCTGTGTAAACAATCGAGGTCAAACCTAACAGACTCGATTATTTTCGGCTGCGACTCCTCTTCCTTATTCCCTCCAGATTTCCTGTGACAGTCTGCAGGAGAGTCGCTCCGTCTTTTCAGAATGAAACAGCCAATTAAGCTGGAATAGCTTCCAGTCTGAGGTTTGGTTTATTCTGCAGCCTGTACTGTACTTTACTGCATGTCAGAGGCACAAAGTTCATCTTCAAAACTACACTGCTGCTCTCATTTACCCGTCCCAGGGGCAACGCTGCAGGAAAAACACCACAAACTTCAAGTGTGCTGATCACAGGCAAGTCTTCAGTGAGGAAGAAGCAGAGAGTTTAATGATGCGACAAAGAGACACGAAGAGAAAACATCAACTTTTATTAATGAACCTTAAAGGGGAAACCAGCTGAGTGCAGTAGCGACGCAGAACAACAATCACAACATTTAAAGACATGAATAAAAACTGAAATAAAGAGTAACGTGAGATCAAACTATATTGTTGTCGTGGGAAAACCCGCTCTCAGACTCTTTAATAATGACGATCAGTTTTCTTTAATGGCTTCACGAATTAGACATGTTTAAAACACAAACCCTGGTTGAAGATCAGGTGAGTCACAGCAGACCTGTAAACTGCTGCAGGTGCAAATAGAGTTAAACTGCTTAAGTCACAGTTTACAAATCATTTTGACTCATTTTTGACCAACAGTTAACACATCATTTACTAGTCAGCTGTTGTTCAGTTCTTCTGTGTCAAAGTCTGAGGTGATAAACCTGATGATGTCAGAGTGATGTCAGCACTGCGTCAATGTTTTTTCTGCTTCTGTTTAAGCTTTGACAGAAGATCTTATTCTACAAACTGGAGGTAAAAGGTTTGAAAGACAATCAGATAGACAAGATTTGATAAAGATGCTTTCTATTTGCATTATGGGAAAGCTAGGACAGGACTTGGAGGCCCCTCATGGGTTAAATGTGGTGTCAATGAAAAACTGAGTCCAGCAGCCATTTCTGGATCATAAAGCAGCCGAAGAGTCAATGATCACAAGAAAGTAAAAAGAAGAGCTGATGGATCAACAACAAAACTCTATGGTCCAACCTGCAGTCTGCTGGTGTTTTATTGGTGTGATTGAGTGTTTTGGTCTAAATGTTTTACTACACTGGATCGTCTGGACAGTCAGTATGTTCTTGTTCAGTAGTTAACGAGGCTTCATTGACGAGTTCAAATAGCGTCTGTGTCAGAAACATCGATCATACCTGCTGTTTTTAATGGCATCCTCATAGTTTTGCTCCAATCGAATCACAATAATCTAAAATATCCAACGAGCTGTTGCAAAAGTCTGATTAGATGTTTCCAAAGGCTACAAACAGAGAAAAAAAAGAAGACAAGCAGCAGAAACTGAAACGAGGCAACAGCAGCCTGTCTGTGTTTCATAGATTGAAGAAACTGATTAAGAGTGAAACATTGTGGTGGGATGTTTTCAGCCATTTTGTTTTCTCAAATAAATTTTGCTTCCCTATGATTTTAAATTCAATATTTTACTAAACGATTTTCTGCAAACATGCTGTATAAATAGATCCTGCTCATACACTGTTTGTTATTGAGATATTAGTGATAATTTGAGAGTATTTATTGTGTTTAACATCATTAAAACACACCTCGACCTTCGTTTCAGTGAGGTGACGGAGCGGAGTGAAGATAAGAACAACACAAACAAAGAAGATAATTAAAACATCAGAGCAGAAAGACGAGACAGAGAAAATTATATCAACACAATCAACTGATTAACATGAGTGAGGAAGAAGATCCGTGTTCACTAACAGATTTACAGTTAGAAGCAGATGTGTTAACGTGCTGCCAGATGTTCACACTGCTGATCAAACATCAGCAGAACTTCATATGAAGGATCTATAGTAAGAAAGGAAACTTTCAATGAGAAGAAAGAAACTGTTGTTTTTTTTATTTTTAAAGTGACCTGATATTTTTAGTTTCACAAGTCGAATGTGAGAGATGAAGCTCTTCAGTCCAGAAATCTGGTCCACACTGAAATATCTCAACAGCTATTGAAAGGATTTTCATTCCTCAGATGAATCTTCATCACTCTGATGCATCACAGCTACAATTTGATATGTTGGTTTGGAGTTAAGTTTCTCAGCAACTGTTCTGCACAGGGTTTAACTTTGGTGTCAGCTTGGTAATGTCGAACCCGGACAGACAGGGGGCACCATGAACAAAAATAAGTGTTGATATTGAGTTTCTGGTTTTATCTTGTGATGTGTGTCAAGCAGCGTCTGGGACACGACATGACGTCCTGATAAAAACACTTTCATGTGGGAACATTTGAGTTTGACAGCTTCTACAGTGAGTTTGTGTCTGAGGAACAATCAGACGTAAACATTAAGAGCTCTGTGTTTGTATTTGCTATCTGCATTATGAAAAATATGTTGATTAAGGTGTAAATGCAGGACAGACTGAAATCTAAATGTGATCAGAAAAGATGGACTACATTTGAAAATAGTTGAGCACATGATATGATGAAGAAGCCGGGCTCTTATTGCTCACCATCCAGCATGTAATATGATTCGTTGAATCACAGGAAGTGTTTCTGACTCTATGGTCAACTAAGCTCACAGAAACCGTCTCAAAACACTGACATGTCGTCCTCTGAGCCTCCATCATCTTTGTCTCCGTCCCTCAGGTGGAGTTTGCATCGCTCAGTCTCTGAAGATTCCTCGGGAGCCAAGACCCGGCGAGTTTGACAAGATCGTCCTGCGTCTGGTGGAGACGCCCAATGCCCGCGCCGTCATCATGTTCGCCAATGAGGACGACATCCGGTAAAACACACACACCTAATCACACACAACTTTAATTTCATAAAGGTTTTCATAAGAACATGAGCTGCATTTTTGCCTTTGAATGAAAAAGTTGGTTCCCCACTTTAATCCAGATTAAAATATCAAACAAGTTAAACATCTCGACACTTACTGAACAGATTTACATGATATTGGAACTTTAGTTTTTTTGTCTCCCACAGGATTATTTTTAATCCTTTTAATTATCCTTTAATTTTCCTATATTTACTATCATCAGGTCCAATTTAAGCTTCTTTAGTTCTTTGCTTTAAGACCAAATGGATGCAAGACTAATGGCAATTCCATCAGCTGCACTTTATGTGTTAATTAGCAAATTTTACCTTGTGAGATAGTAAACATGATAAACATTATATCTGCTAAGCATGTCCACAGCATAATTGTGAACATGCTTATGTTATTATTTAGCTCATGCACAACTTTGACTCAGAGTTATATAATATAATCTTTGTAGTGAATGCAAACTCTTAACGTCTGCTCTCCCTCAGTTCACCTGAAGTGATGCTGTTTCCAGTGCATCATGCAGCTTGACTTGACATTTTTTCTTCTTCTTTCTGTAAAGTAGTCAATAGTTCCTGATATTTGGTACTTTTTTCATCTCAGTCTATGTTACAAGGTGATTGGATTGACAGGGTGGACTCTGATTGATCAGAGAATCATCACAGGACAGGAAGCAGCCAGTGTCGTCTCGTTGTTTGCGCTCTGATGTCATAAACTCTTCTTCACCTGCAGCCCTCTTTTGTTTTACTGTTTTCACAAATGAAGTTTATGTCCTTGCTGTGACAAACAGCCACAAAGAGACAATCAAGAACATCATCCATTTGATATCCTGCATTGTTTCAGTCTTTGTGTTGTGTTCAAGATGTCACAGCAGTTTCACCTGGTTTTTCTACAACAAACAGGTAAAAAAATCCCACCTTAAGGCGGTTTTATCTGCAGTGGGAAACTAAATCAAAACAAACTACGTTGCAACAAAAGTAAGTGGATTTGAGTTGAGCTGAACCGTGTCGCGCTGTGGAAACACTGATTTAGACTCCAAACACAACATACACACACAGTTACAGTCACTTGGTGTGTGACTTTAGCATAAACACACACAGCACGTATCTGTATGCTCTCAATGTATTTAATTGGTACATCCACCAACTGCTGAGTGCAGATCGAGATAACAAGCTTACAAATTATCCGAGTGAACTGACGGCGTCGCACGCAGACACAGTCGATATCAGTGTAACAGCTGATGTTAATCTGCAGCTCTGAATCACTCACAGAGAGAACTCGCTCATCCCGAGACCTCACAGACAGAAAACAGACGGGATGAGAATGAAGAAGGTCCAGACGGATCATCTGTCACGTTTGAACTCGGGCAGGAAAATGAAACTAAACTTGAAACCTGCAGTTTGGGACTTAGCTAACGCTAAAGTGTGTTCATGTGTGGCTCTTTACACACACTTTGCTAAATGTGTCCTGATTGAGTTTGTCACCCTCAGATTTATCACCCTGTATTTAAATGTTTACCAAAGTTTTTAAATCTGATGTCTGTGGTGACTTTGTTGTAAAAAACCAATTGAGGCAATCACCACAGATCAGTTTTCCAGAGCTAAGGAGGTGAAAAACCTTTGTGACAGGTTAATCGTGAAGCTTTTCAATGTTAACAATGTTTGCGTAATTACTCTCAAGAAAAACTTAGCAGACGCAGTGAAAGTTGATGATTTTGGTCTGTAAATTGTTGGATTGCTGCCTTGTTAAAGCACTCATGTCCTCATCAGGAGATGAGCCACTGACTTTAGCCACAGCGCCATCACCTGGTCAACACTTCAGTGCTCTTTTTTATAACTAAGATAAGTTAAACCTACTGACCCATGAGCCTTTGCTACTCTTTAAGTTAGTGGTTATTGCTAATTATCAAACGTTAGCATGCTCACATTCCAAACAACTTAACATTAGCATGTTAGCATTGCCACTGTAAGCATGTTAGCATCCTGACTTTAAGTTTTCCTGGTGTAGCTGACAGTCTTCTTCTTGTTTCATAAAAAAATGTTCCATGTAGTTTATAGAATGGATTCTCTGCTCTGATTGGTTGTCTCACCTGTGACCCTGACAGGCGAATCTTGGATGCTGCGAAACAAAACAACCTGACGGGTCACTTCCTGTGGGTGGGGTCAGACAGCTGGGGCTCAAAGATCTCTCCGGTGGTCCAGCAGGAGCGAGTGGCCGAGGGCGCCATCACCATCCTCCCCAAGAGGACATCCGTGGACGGTGAGACAGGAAATGGAGCTCGGAGAAGCATGTTGTGTCTCATATTATTTTGAAAGAGAACATCATTAAAAACGACATTTTCCTTCTTTCCACAGCGTTCGACCGTTACTTTAAGAGCCGCTCTCTGTCCAACAACCGCAGGAACGTCTGGTTTGCCGAGTTCTGGGAGGAAAACTTCGGATGCAAGCTGGGAATGCACGGCAAGAGACCCGGCAGCCCCAAGAAATGCACAGGTAGGAAACACTGAGGTCAAAGGTCACTGTGGGCTTCATTGTACAAGCAGCAGAAGCTCATTTAGCTCCCTCTTCTTACATTAATAACTTTTCCTCTAACTCCTTCTCTCCTCTCTCCTTCTCTTTGCTGCTTTTTTCCCCTCTAACTCCTCTTTTATTGTCTATTTTCCCTTTTTTAGTCTCCATCTCTTTTACTTTATACCTCCTCCTTCCCTCTATGGCTGCTTCCTTTCCCTCCATCCAACTCTTATTTTGCTCTTAACCCCTCAACTTCTCATTTTCCTCCTTACCTTATTTAATTTCATCTTCCCTTTTCAGTCTCTTTATTGCCTCCTCTTCCTACATTCTCATTTTTGGTCTTTAAAGCCTTCTGAGTTTGATTTGTGATTCTGACAAAATAAAACTGACAGCTTCACTCATTTTTCATTATTTTTCTTTATATGATTTTTTACAGACACCTCTCAAAACCTCTCTGTGGCATCGTCAAACACACACACATACACACACGCCTCTCCTTGAGGCAAAGACCAGAATCACATCTCAGAGATCAAATGTTTTCACTCTGCAGTCTAAAAGCCTCCAAACTGCAGAACCATGTTTTGGTTTAAGTTCTGGTTCTTGTGTCGGCTCCTCTTAGGAGACCAAGGGAGAATTTAGAGAGAAACAAAAAGAAAAATACTTGTAGTACTGAAGCATCAGTGTAAAAGCAGCATTTTACTGCTGTAGCTGCTGAGTGCAGAGCTGGTTTAAATACTTTACATGCAGCTTGTTAGTTCAGTCCAGTGAACCCAAACTGAGACATGAGGCTCCTCTGAAGGGTCAGAAGATAAAGCTGAAGTTCTGCAACATTAGTCTGTGTTTACTTTTTTACTCAGGTGTGTGTGTGTGTGTGTGTGTGTGTGTGTGTGTGTGTGTATGTGAAATACCAGATAATTTTACACATTTAGGATTTTAACAATTATTTTAAACTCCTACAAATTTAATTACTGTGACAAGAGACCATGGATCAACAGTACTTTACAAAAACAGTCCAAAACAGAGAGAGTTATGAATGTGGCATCATTTAGATTTCAAGATCACTTACTTTTACTCCCCAACATCAAATATTAATAAGGATTGAATTTTCCTGTAACCACTGAAGGATGATGTGAGTGAAAATCCGCAGTGTGTGTGTGTTATTTCCTCTGGATGGTGTTTCCTGTGTGTTGGAGAGTGAACAGGATCTCATGTCTCTTTGGGTCACTTCAACACTCAAATTCTCCTCTATTTGTATTCATGAACTGGATTTCTGACCTGAGCCATCCTGCCAATTAACATGCTGGATAATCATTTTGGGATCTGAGCTCTCAACCCTGCAACAAGGAGCGACTCCGACATCCTCTGTCGCAAAATTAATCCAGCTTTCATTCAATGTTACTGAGTGTAACTTTAAATATGAAAAAGTGTTTGTAGTTCAGTTCTGATGATCGATCTTAAAGTGAGGAAAGTAACCTAGAAACAAAAGGTAGTCTTCCAAGAAGATCAGAAATTAGAGAAGAACAACAGTTGGATTTTCAAGGTGATGCAAAGACAAAGTCCACATCAGACAAACCTGCTCCAAATGAGCAGACGAGCTCTTTTTCTAATGTGTCAGTTTCATAACAGCCATTTAATCTTATCATATAATAATAATAAAAACAACCTCTGGGACATTTTCAAGATGGCTGCCGAGTAGTGGGACTCGTCTGGAAGGACTTCGGTTACATCAGACCTTTGAAGTACAACATCCATGCAGCTTTAGAGAGCAGACAGACTGTTTATTGATCCAGATACACAGATTGATTCACCAAACTGCTACAAAAGAACTCGTGCATTTACATTTCAAAAAAACTTTAACTCTGAGATTCGAAGGTAAGTGAGAACACCTGAAGTGTGTTAACTGCAGATTTGTGCAGCAGTGACCTATCAGTTATTCTGAGTCCTGTTGTTTCTACATGTGAAAAAAAGTGGCTAACTCTGCTTCTAACTTGTTTAATCTCCTAAATGAAAACTGGCTGTAAAACTGGAAGCTGAAAACAACGTATGATCACGTCCAGCTCTCGCCTGCTGAGTCTCTGTGTGCTGACTGCAGAGACGCTGCTGCAGGATGATGTAATCCTCCCTGATTCAGGAGGACTTTCTCCGTGAAACAGGGGGCCACCGGGGGGCCAAATCCTTTGCAAACATGCCCGACACGCCAAACAGGATTTGTGGAAGGAGTTGGGGTAAACACGGGCGAGTAAAAACAACAGAACCACAGCGTCAGCGCTCCGAGACGAGCTGCTGAGTCTCCACCTGAGCCGAGTGGACGTCTGCAGTCAGGACGGTGATCCTGTTAGAGGCTCCAGACTGAGTTTTGTCATCACACAAACAAAAAAAAAAACATCAAAAAAACAGTGGAGTCATCACAGAAACGACAAAGAGCTGAGTCAGCAGGTCAGCGTCCACCTGTGTGTGTGTGTGTGAGTGTGTGTGAGTGTTGATGTGTATGTCCTGTCAGTGTGTGTCAGCTGTAAAGATCTAAACTCAGAGTACAGACAGGCCTCAGGTGTGTGTGTGTGTGTTATAATCACATTTTGTCACTTTAATGGACTAATTTTGATAAAAATTAATTAAATTTTATTTCATTTACATAAAGATTAAAACAGATGCAAATTTGTCAGATTGTAACCTTACAGAAGAGAAGAGCAGAAGTGTTTGAAAAGACAAATTAATTTAATGCCACACTTTCACCTGCCGTGATAAAATAAAATGTTAGACAGGAAACAAAGAAACAGTTTGACATTTTGGGGAAAAATGCTTATTTGTTTTGTGTCACAGAGTTAAATTAAACAAATAAATTATATGACACTGTCTGTTAACTCAATGCTACAGCTAGCAGCAAGTTAGCTTAGCCTAGCTTAGCTTAGCACAAAGAAGGAACACAGATGGAAACAGGTGAAATGGCTCCACCCAAAAGTGACAAAGTCTGCCAATCATACATGTTGTTATGTTCTGGATCTTTCCTTGGATTTGTGCAGTTGTATGAAAACCAGCAGAAACTCCAGGAAAGTTACTTGATGCTGCACAGAAATCAAAACAGATCCTTCACAGACTGTAAACTTTCATTTATTTCTGTTTTCATCAGGATTAAAAAAACAAGATATCACATTTAAGTAAGTTCAGAGGAGCTGAAAGGCAGATTTTACACCACAGCTGAATCCATATGTGAGTTTATGTATCTGTACAGGCAAAACAAAAGGGTTCCGACCCCTGACAGATGCCTGATGGGATGTCAGTGTGTCACTGTGTGTTGTTCAACATCTGTCCTGCACGTCTGCAGCTGTATAGCTTCAGGCCTTCGGTGTAGAAGAAGAAGAAGCAGCAGCCTCAGGAGCGTCTCACCCTTTGACAGGAATTAGAGCACGCTCAGTGCGATCCCTCCTGAGGGCATCGTGGGAAGCCCGGCTCATTATTTGTTATTAATTAGGATAATTAAATATCCATGAGCCACGGAGGCCTGAGGTCTGAGGGCAACACTCCATCGCTTCCCCCTCGGGGACGATGTCGCTGTTTGCAAGCACATTCACAGCTGCCGCCACCTCTGAGCACCTCATTTCCTTCCAGATAAAGTGTTTAAAAAGTAATCCAATACACACCCACCCTCATCCTAAACCCCACCCGGCTCCACGTCCAACATCCACCAGCCCTAACCCCTTTAAACACCTTTAATTTATGCTTAATTTACCCCTTTAAACACAAAATACCTTAATATAAAACGGATGTTTTGTAGCCAGAGTTCCCAGAATTTGTCAGTTTAATTTAAAAAACCTGAATCCCCTTGAAGCCTCATAATTAATTTTGCAAAATTAAAACCAAATAAGTTGTGCATGACTTTCCCCTTAATTTACGACTGATGTAAAACATTTTAAAAATTCATCAGTTATTTTTTTAAGGTGTTATAATGAAAGGGATGATGATTAATGTTGGAGCTCTGGATGAATTAAAGGTAACCTTGACCCCTAAAATCTGCAGACGATGCAGCTACTCCTTTAACTTCTGTCTCCTCTCTGAAGGTGGAGATCTGAACTGTCGTCCCTGATCGCTGCAGCCTCCAACTGATCGATTTTCTGTCAGCCTTCCATTGATTCTGATCTATAATTAGTGTTTTGTTTGTGCAGCACAGAGGCGACAGAGAGGTTTGTTGGATAATGTAGGCACGTTTGTTTGTTCACCTGATACAGGTGTTTAAGTCATGACAACAGTGTGTTGCTTTCTGATTGGCTGCAGAATCAAAAATTAAAATCCTTGCAAGTTTTTTTTTTCTAAGATTTAATCACGATCTTCAACCAACAAATTAAGACAAAACCTCCGCTTGGGAAACATTTTAATCAGTGACAGAATAATCAGAACACAGTCTGGTTTCATTTCTTTACATTTTTCAGAGGCATTCAGAGGCAATGATGCTGCATGTTTTAGGTTATTTTTAATGAAAAAGATCTATTCGGATTGCATATTTTTGTCTGTATGTCTACAACCTTTCCCACCTATTTTCCACCAATATAAAGACAATCTATGAACTACCAAATGAGCCTTTTTTAGGGAATACATTGTGATAAATTGGCACAATTAAAATATGCTAAAAAATCTTTGAGCAGATCCTGTTTGCACTGCACCTATTAATGTCCAAACTTGTCTAAAAATTTATTGTTTTTGCATTTTAGATGTTATCAACAGGTGATCAGATAAAGGTCAGAAAGTCACATCAGCTCTGAAAACATGTGTATCATGTCAGATTTTCTGAGCCCTGGCCGAGAGAAAAATGGGGCACAAATTACAGTAATTAGGCACAAATATTAAATTATTAAAAACAAATTGGATCGTGTTCATTGTGTTTTGAGTCAAAGCCGTAGGTGAAGTACACAGATTTTTTAAATAAGCAAAGAACCAACACTGCAGTAAATAGTCAAATATAAATGATCTGACCAAAAAACAAACATAAAAAACTCAAGGTTTTGTGTTTATGTTTTAAAAAAACAGTTAAAAAGAAGAGAAAATAGATGTAAATACATAAATCAGTTTATTCTAAAGATTCTTTCTTGCGCCACCTTCAGGACAAACATGACACTTTAGTTTCACTGTTGACGAGTGTGTTGGTAAAGCCGAATCATCGGGTTTTTGTTTGTTCGTTTGTTTGGTGTTTTTTGTAATGAACATTTTGGCTGCTTTCTCTTCCTTCATGAAAAGAAG
>JAPZDV010000023.1:25983007-25997040 GCA_029814665.1 Acanthurus lineatus
ATGAAAAAGATCTATTTGGATTGTTTGCATATTTTTGTCTGTATGACTACAACCTTTCCCACTTATTTTCCACAAATATAAAGACAATCTATGAACTACCGAATGAGCCTTTTTTAGGGAATACATTTTGATAAATTGGCACAATATATCAAAACACAAGTACTTGGGCTCCCAAACCAGTCAGTTAGAACTGAAGAAGCTTCTTGGATGAGAGGCGAAACGTTATCAAGAACTCTACCAAGTCCAGTTGCCTAAGACTAACCTTGCTACGATCAGCTCTGAAAACATGTGTATCATGTCAGATTTTCTGAGCCCTGGCTGGGGGGACACAAATTGCAGTAATTAGGCACAAATATTAAATCATTAAATACAAATTGGATCGTGTTCATTGTGTTTTGAGTCAAAGCTGTAGGTGAAGTACACAGATTTTTTAAATAAGCAAAGAGCCAACACTGCAGTAAATAATCAAATATAAATGATCTGACCAAAAAATAAACATAAAAAACTCAAGGTTTTGTGTTTATGTTTTATTTTATGTGTTTTTATTTTAATATTGTTGAAGTTCGGTTTGAGACAAAGAGGCTGTAATGTTTTATTAGACACCTGAACGCTGCTCAGAGGCAGTTTTACCTGGTTTTACTTTTAAAAAAACATTTAAAAAAAACAGTTAAAAAGAAGAGAAAATAGATGTAAATACATAAATCAGTTTATTCTAAATATTCTTTCTTGCGCCACCTTCAGGACAAACATGACACTTTAGTTTCACTGTTGACGAGTGTGTTGGTAAAGCTGAATCATCTGGTTTTTGTTTGTTCGTTTGTTTGGTGTTTTTTGTAATGAACATTTTGGCTGCTTTCTCTTCCTTCATGAAAAGAAGATGAGATCTTATTTGTTTGTTTCCTCGGCAGCAGAAATGAAACTGTGGAGGAAAAAATGCTTTTTTATTCAGTTAAAACCCTCTTTTTTTTTACTCTGTGGATCAAGTCTTTCACCTGGAGACTGTACACAAAGGCAGTTTCACCAGGAAACATGAATATTTGATTCGGTTCTTCTGCTCTGTCGAACGATGTGTTTGCAGAGTTAAAAGCCTCATTGTTTCCTCGCCCTCTTACAGCAGCGTTTGCCTCCTTTTACGTTCCTCTGTGCTGCAGATTCCCTTGAAATACACCAAGTGGATATGAGAGCCAGATTTGCATTTGAATACCCCTTTGTGTTGTTCTGTGTTTGGGGTTTTTCTTACCTTTGTGCTGCAGTTTGGAGAGAAACGTCAGCAGATGAAGAGGTGATGCTGACAGAGGATGTCTTTCTTTTTTACTGTTTGCAGTGATCTGTGAGGGAAAATCAACCTCCATGTCACAGATCAAGCAGCTGTTAAGTGTTCAGAAGCACATGAGGACTTGATTTGACCCTGGAGCTGAAACACAGACACTTAAAGGACCATTCAGATGTTTTTTTTAGGGGGGTTTATTCTTAAAGAAAGAAAACACTTAGAGGACTGAGTTGCATTCACTTCGGAGCTTTTGATGTTGACTTGTTACTTGACCAAGACAAACCTGTGTTGACTTGACTTGCAGGTCTTCAGGTCATGACTTGTTCCTGCTTTTTTTTTTTTTGGTTTGTCTTGAAGAGTCTTAACTTATATATTTGCTCAAGACATTTTGATTCTGACTGGGAATTTGGTTTTGTTGTCTTGACTTCAGACCTGTTTGTCTTGACTTTAGACTTTCTTTGGACTTGTTGTGCTTGACTTAAGACTTGACTCTGGACTTACTTGTCTTGAATAATTTGGCTTGACTTAGGACTTGTTGGTCTTGACGTGTTGGTCTTGTTTTTGGACTTACCTGTCTTAACTTATTAGTCTTTACTTAAACTTGTTGGTCTTAATGTGGCGCTTAGCTGTCTTGACCTATGGATGAAGCCTTGAGACTTGGGACACGTCTTCATAATGACTTAAGATTTAGCTGTTGAGGGCACTCATGTCTTGGCCTGTCTGGATCTGATTTCAGTCTTGACTTGAGACCAGTTAGTCTTGAATGTGGTCTTGGATGTCATAGCATTAATCTTGATATGACATGGTGCTTTCAGGTTCCGACTTGTCTTGACTTGGAATTTTGTTGCTCTGAACTTGAGACCTGACTCAGGACTTACCTGTCTTTAATTATTGGCCATGACTCGAGACTTGTAGGTGTTGACTCAGGAGATATTGATATTGACTCTGGATTTAAGAATCTTGACTGGAGGTATTTTGTTGCTCTAAACTTGGAGCTCATTGTTACTGATTTTAGATTTGACTACCTGTGCTGATTCACTGATTTGGGACTTTCTGGTTTTGAATTTGGTGTTTTGGTGTTTGACTTGGCACTTTTCTAGTGCTGCTACTTGCCTGTCTAGTCTTGAATGTCTGTTAAGATCATCCAGCTGCTTTTCTTTTCAAAAACTGCATCCATTTTTGTCAAAACATAAACAGAACATGAATGACACTTTAATCTTGAGGAAAAATCTTCAGTTCTAACATGAACGCCGGATGAATTCATGAATGTTTGAGCAGCTCTCAGACGTGTCTCTCATGTTTAATGACTCGCGCTCACAATCAGCGTTTTGAGGAAACATCATAATTAATCCTCGCTGATGACTCTGACACAGACGTTACTGATTGGAAAAACAGAGCCAGTGGTAATGTAAATATATTCAGGGGTGCAAGAAGCGACAGTAAGGTTGATTTCCCCCTGAACTCATCCAATTACTGCTAACCTCTGTAATTAGTTTGCCGTTTATCTAATTTTCAGATCTAATTGAAACAGAAGGTCGCTGCAAGAGAGCGAGAGATGAGAAAACAGAAACACGTTCGTCCCGTCGAATTAAATTTACCCTCTAAGTGATGTGTAATTGAAATGCCAGCAGCCATGATGAAGCTGTCTGAGGAGCACACCTCCTCACCTCAGTCACTGTTAAGAGTTTAACACCATCACCATCATCATCATCTTCATCATCATCATCAAGGCACGTTAGCAAACAGAAAGGCAAACGACGTTCTGGTCAAACATGCCGCTCACTTTCCATTCCTCTCAGAAATCATGTTTATTCATGAAGTTTCTGGTGATGATGGATAATTTATAAAGTTTTTTCTTCTGTTAGTTGTGTTTTTCTTTCTAAATGAGCAGCTTCTAGATAACTGGTGTTTTGTGCAAATCAAGCAGCTGTGTGGAACTTTCTGCATTTTCTGCAAAAACAAAAAGTGAAGTTTCACTTTAGTTCATGTTGATGTCAACAAACAGTTTGTCTCAGCTCATAAAAATCTACAGAACAACAAGCCACAGAGCAGGAGATCTACAGGAAATATCAATGATCCTCAGAGGATAAACTGCTCTTATTTCAACAACCTTCTAATCTCTCCTCTACAAAATAACAAAAAGATCAATTACAAACAGCTGAATAAACATTTAAGTGACTTAAAATATTTATATTCAAAACAGGATGAACTATCCTTTTTACTCTGGGGATTTTGTCTTTCTTTGACTGCTGAAAGAATAAAGAAGACAGGATAATCTTTGGATAAAGATGGAGATCCAACATGCAACAAAGCTCCTGGGCCCGAATCAGGTTGCCACGGCAACCGGATAAACAGCATGGATGCACAAAATGTCTCCATGTTAACACACATGCAAAGTGAATCCAAACCACTGAAGCAGCATCACCGCAGTCCAGGGAGGGAAAGTGTTATTTAATCCTTTGTTTCTGTTTGCTGAAGACAAAATCCGCCTGCTGAGAAACAACAGGACGACAGCGAACCAAAACATGAGCTGAAAATGACTGCAAAGCTCATCAAAGCTGCAGATTGAGCCGATAATCAGCTGTAGTTTCATCACCTTTCACATTATCACGTTGCCATTTTATGGGGTTTTCTGAAACACTTACAGCTATTTAAAAGAATTACTGGAAAATCTGCAGCAGATAGATTCTGTGGCAGAATTTAAACAACCCCAAAAAGATTCAAATACTAATTAAAATATGAGAGGAGACGTCTCCAAGAATGAAGTAAAAGAGCATCGCAGAGGCAGCAGCAGATGATTTATTCCATACTTGGAGCAAGATTAGATTTAAATCCAAACATAAGAGGGTCACACTCTCTTTGTGTGATTTAATTTTGTACTGAACATCTGTTTTGTTTGTGAACTCGTCTGTTCTGCTGCACAGAGAAGCTTCTTCCACCGAGGCTCGAGTCGGACCGGGAGACACCGAGCTCCTTGTAAATTCAAAACGCTGCCTTCAGGCACCATTTGAATTTCCAGGATCAAACATGTGTATTCTTTAAATATTGAGGAGACAGTCATCATCTGCAGCTCAGTCGTACATCTCCTCTCTGCTTCGGCTGTTTGACATCCTCCGCTCTCTGCTCGCCGTTTGAGGCTCATTCATTACCGCCGTACAGACGTGTAATCAGTCTTTACTGCCAGTGCAAATGTCTCCCCTCGGACAGATCCCCCGCTGCCCGCCTGCTATTAAAATTAAATTGGATTTCATTTCTAAGCTCCTATTAATTCAGAGAAGTCTTGTCTGTTTATGGAGTGTCCAGTCCAGCAGTTAGTTTCCTCCTCCTCTCTTTCGTTTTTCTCTTGGCTCTTTCGGCCGGCGGCGTGATTGCAGAGCGCCGCCGCTCTAATAACTGTAATCACTCAGTGAAAATTTTTTGGAAGGACTTCACAGAGTTTTAAAAAAATAAAAGATGGCGATGTCTTCTCCACTCAATTATTTAATCGCAGCTAATGATATGGAGCCAAATGTATTTTTTATGTTAATGGGTTAGTTATAGGAAATGTGTCTCATTTCACAATCCCATAATCCTCTGTGAGTTACGTTTTGCCTGGCGGCAAGGACGAACTCCAAAACTATCAGACTGGCAAAGCAAAAGAAACTGAGGCTGTTGGAGTTCAGACAGGAAGGAGAAAGACTCGTCCTTTATGTTTTTCTCTCTGAATGTTGATGTTTTCTGGTCATAAGAGAAAAAAATAAAGATAAAGACATCCACTGATGAACCTGCTGATTACTTTTATCTTCAGAGGAGTTCAGAGGATCATAAGATCCCAAGATTGTATGTAACATCTTTGATCTCCACGTGATAAATTCTGCTGAGACGCATTTAATGAAAGCTTACTAGATTCACCGAAGACAAAAATGTTTGAACTGAAATTATTAGTTATTTCTGTAACTTTGATTGTGACCAAAATAATGTTGGGATTTATTATTTCTACAAAACACAAATATGTTTATAGATCATGTTTCTTTACCTTTTTAACACTGACAACTTCATCAAAATCTGGTTGAGAGCAAAAAACCCTAATTTAGAAAAAAGAAAACGATCATATTTGGGTTTAAATAAATTGGTTTTGTCACTATGAACATGATTTAAAACTCTCATGTTGTCCCTTTAAAATCAAGCAGTTAACTGTTGCCAGAAATACAAAAATTCTCCCATCATGCCCTTAAAAAACACCTGGTTCTGTTCTGTTGACTTTCACATAAAGAGCTGATAGAGGTCTGGCATATTCCTTGATCTTCGTCAGCCTCTGAGAACTTGTCATTCATCATTGTCAAGGACTTGTCATTTATCAGCTCTAAAGTTGACACTGAACTTTTATTTCTGACTTTGGAGCAACAGCTGACAAACAAATCTCACCAAAAGATCCTTTAAATATCCGTTCAGGAGCTTCACATCTCATCTCACGGTGGTTCATGTTCATGTGTTTGATCACCTGACTCTGTTTCTGCTGCAGGATTGGAGAAAGTTGGCCGTGACTCCATCTACGAGCAGGAGGGGAAGGTTCAGTTTGTGATGGACGCCGTGTACGCCATGGCCCACGCTCTGCACCACATGCACCGCGAGCTGTGCGCCGGTTACCCCGGCCTGTGTCCACGCATGGCAAACATCGACGGCAAGGAGCTGCTGGCGCACATTCGCGCCGTCAGCTTCAACGGTAAGAGGCGCTGCTCGGTGACGGTCAGCATCTTCATCAGCAGCATCAACATCATCATCCACCATCATGTTTGTTTACAACTGAGTAACATTTCCTTAAAGTTACTGTTTCTTTCTCTCAAGCTTTTAATTCTTTTAGCTTTAACAGTAAAGGTGGTTTAAAGGGTTATTGACCACACAGGCCAGGTAAAAACATCTGAATCGTTTAATCTGCTAGTTAAGTTTAGTCATCAGTCAAATATCAATATTCATCCTTCTTTCGTTCACCCCTGTTGAAACCTCCGTAACGTCAGACGCCAACAAACCAATCAATGTTAAGTACAGAGACACACAACCCACGTATTTGATGATGATATGACGTAGATTTGTCACGTAAAGTCCGTTAGTCTGTTTGCAGAACTGCAGTGTGAAGCTGAAACTGACCGGACCAAATGTTTACAGGGTGACAAAAGCACAAACCTTCGTACGGACTTTTGGTTGTAAAAGCCCCGTAAGAACCCTTTCTTAAAGTAGAGACCCTCTGAAACTCCTTTAATTAAAATGCATCACATGTCCATGTTGTGGTCACAAAGCGTCTCCAATCAGCCAATCAGATCACAGTTATTCCTTTAAGCCTCTTTGATTTATTTACACCTGTGCTTTCGTGTTGATCACCACTGTTTGATTAAAATCACTGAAAATGCATTTGAATGTGAAGCTTAAAGGAGGTGAGAGTTCAAGACAAAACAGAGACACAGAACGATAAATGTTTTTCAAAGAGAGAAATTCAGTTTGGATTTAAAAGCAATCAAGTTATCATTCAAATAATCTTTTGTTTATTCAACAAATGTAGTAAAAGTGTCGACGGTTTTGACAAAATGTTTGAAAAGGAAACAAAATGAGGAGCTGCTCGATGGTCGACAGATCAGACTGTTTGTTCCCTTCAGCCGTGAAAGTGTCGAGTTTGACCTGTAAAGTCTCTGTGGATGAGCTGAAGTTAAATAATGTGAAAGAAGCTGTTCAACATTTGGTGATCAGGAACCCAAAATACAAAATATTTCATGCACAGACTCGTTGGATGAATCAAAGTCAAATAACAACATTTGGAAACAGCAAAGCCCCAAAAATATCAAGTTTATATAAATCTGATGGAGCCATTTGGCTTTCGGTTTGAATAATCGCCGCCTCCGCAGTCGACACGTCTGTGTGCAAACAAGCTCCATCTGACAGCGTCTCCACACTCTTCCTGACAAATACTGAACTGTTTAATATCTCCACTTCCTCACGCACAGCTGGTTACACGAACGCCAAGATCTACGACATTTTAACCAACCTGTAATGAGCAGGCAACTGGTTCGAGTCACGACTTTCCAGCTGAAATGCCAGATGGAAACCTCGGAAAAAGATGAGAGAAAAACAGAGGAAGATGTGAGAAAAAAAAGGAGATGATTCAGGAGGAAAAATAAGCTTTTTAAAAACCATTTTAAGTCATTTCGACCCTCATCAGCGTCTGCGATTTTTGTCGGCGCAGCTGTTTGCCGTCCATCTCATCGTCGTCCAGCAGGAGGACTTAACGCTTCCTCATTAACCCTCCTGTTATTCCATCCTTCATCCTTCCTCTTCATCTCAATCCTCTCTGCCTTCTTCTGACGGTCAAAGCTCTTCCGATGGCGGTCGACCTACCGGCAGGTGAAAGCCTTCGTCAGCAGGAAGTGTAAACGCTGACGCCGTCATCGGGGAATCCTCGGCTCATTATTAAACACCGAACGCGCTCGTCAGGTTTTTATTTCCTCCTGTTTCCACATTATATGATTCCCAGCTCAGTGGGAGCTGCTGCAGCCTGATGATCCGTCTGCTTCCACCAAACTTTAATCATCACAAAACTTCCAGCTGCAGAATATTAAATCTGACGTTATTTTGGCGGATCAACAGTCACAGAAGAAGAAATGAATCTTGTTTTCTGTCTTAAACTTTGGTTGGAAATCAAACAGTTGTTCCAGCTTCGATAAAAACGATCATTTCTGATTAATTTGGGCGTTTTTCTTCATTCAAACATGATGAACAAGATGAACCTTCTCTCTCATTGAATCGACACCTTTCGTAGGTTTTCACAAAAGCTTTGATGAAGCTCTGAATGAAGCCATTTCTCTCCAAGGCTGCGTCTCTTTTCACGGCGACTCTGCAGAGTCTCATTTTAAACTGAAGATAGAAAAGCACACGTTCTTCATTTTCTTCCCTCCTGCCGAAGGCTGAAGCTCAATGTGACTTCTTTTCTCTTTTTTCTTTTCTTTTTCATGGTGAACTCGTTTTTTAATCTGTCCGGGTATCAAACACACAGTCACACCGTTTCACTCCGAACATCACGGATCTGCAAATAAAACTAAAGTCAGTGAATCATTTCAGACAAAAGAGACGCTGAGAGAAACATGAGATCTAAAGGAAAACAATCCTCCGTCAAACAGACTGAAAACATCGACCGTCTGCTGGGATTCAAACTGGATCCAACAAGTTAAACTGTTTTTTTACGTTCATCGTATTTATTTGTTCTCATTTGCATATTTAGAAAATCAGATTTATTTAGGCTGCTAAACTTTTAAAAGTGGAAACAGACAAAATCAAAGAACAGGACTTTTGTTACTCGTGTCCTTGAATTTCTGCTCAATGCTGGAAACATTTTCTCTGTTAAAAGCTGTTTTCTCTCACAATTATGAATGAAACAGTAAAAATCCTCCGTTCTCTGTTTCTTCACCTTCCACTCCACCAGGAAGCGAGTTATAATATTTCGGATAGGAGATCTTTCCCTTATATCCCCATATGTCTCCTCCTTTCCTCTTCTTCCCCTCCTCCTCCTCCTCCTCCTCCTCCCTCCTACCTGCAGGGATTCGATTTGAATAATTTTTCTATCTACCGGCTCAGCACAGAGAGATGCAGGACAAAAATAAAGCAGAGAGGAGGAGATTGAGCAGATTTTGTAGCAGATACGCTCGCAGGGATTCATCTCTCTGCACCTGATGGATGTGAGGAGCTGCTGGATGTTATTTCTCCAGGAGGAGGAGGAGGAGGAGGAGGAGGAGGAGGAGGAGAGACATTAAACATTGAATCAGCGCTGATTTTCACCTGCAGGGCTGAAACAGTAAATCTGCGCTCAGTTAAAGCCGTTTTTTCGGGGCTGCACGTCGCGGTTTTTTAAACATTAAACAGTTTGTTGCCTCGTTCGGTGAATTAAAGCAAACCAGGGCAGAAACAGGAAACGTGTCACAAACAGGAAGATTAGTCAGTCGTCTTTCAGATTAAAGCCCGAGGAGAAACCTCGCTCTGCTGGAAAACGATGTGTTCGTGTGCTCCTGAACTCATATCCATGTGAGGACCAGATGGTGTTTTTTACAAAGTGGAAACTTGTTGGTTTCCTTCTTCAGCTGTTTCAGGATTATGACTTATCTTTAAAAATCACAGCAGGTTTTGCGAGAGTTTTGTAATCCATCACTTTGATCGTCGTGTCTGCAGTTTTTCAGCAACATGCGTAAAACTATAAACTCCACAGTAAAATATTTAACAGTGAAACTGCCGTCAGTAAATGTTTGATTTGTTGCTTGCAGTCGATTTGACTCTGATGCGTTAAACAAGTGTTCGGGCTGCAGGACGGTCCGACACACTGCAGCTAATCCGCGACTCTGCCGTCGCTGTTTGAAGCTCGGTTTGATCCTTTAGCATCTGTGTGTTGCTGCACCAGACTTTCACTTCAATGTAAAACTTTCCATGGCAACACCAGAAACCGACAAACAAAAGAGAGAATCTGAAGTTCGAACACAAGCGAGAGCAAAATTCAAGGATGTTTTTCTGAACATGAACATTTATTCTTCTTGTTAAGACTCTGCGGTGAAAAGGCCTTGAATGTTGCACACAAACACCTGCAGACTGTGACGAGTGTGACAGTGTTTGGTGTCTGCAGGTGAGTGTTACACCTGGTGAGGCGGCCTGAGCAGGTGAAGGGCATCAGTTTTTCTTTTATTCTCTTTTCCAACACTGACTTGTTGTTATTCCACTAACTCGTCTGATAAGGATTTTTAAACCAAACCAGGAACTTTTCTTCCCCTTGAACAAGACTCTAGAAAATGTTTTCATTTAGAAACAATGCTGTCGTCCTTTAGATAGTTAAGAACGATCAGATGTGTCTCTGAAGGACTTCAGTCGTCTTCGTCATTCAGTTCAAAGAACTTCTACTCAATTTGAGCCTCTTTTTCAGAAATTTAGTCCATCTGATGTCAGAAAACCTTCATTATCACCAAAAGGCACCAAATACAAAAACAGAGAGACATAATGGTGTCATTTATCAGTGAAGTACAAACATTTCCAGCTTCTTTTCTCAACTGGAAGCTTAAAGATTTCAAGTTGACTTTTTTATTCTTTAAAAAGACATGAAGATGTTCTGCAGATGATGATGATGAAGAGTAGATGTGCAGCCTCCTCAGTGAAGCTCCGGGTTTGAGCTCCTGATGCTGCAGCAGCACACGAGCATCATCGCTGCATCCTGGATCAGCAGCATGTGGCTCATGTGTGGTTTGTGCCTGATTGAGCTTATTAAGGCCACACACACACACACACACACACACACACACACACACACACACACACACACACACACTGTCACGCTGAGGTCAGGGCTATCCAGTGTGAGTCTGTGAACAACAGGCTCGGTTGGACCTTCACATACATCAAACGTTGACATAAATCAAACTCGGGCTGCTTCTCTCTGTTTTTTTATGCTTCAGTTCTCTGAACACGGGCAGCGGGGTTACCCATAATTCCATGTATGAAATGCAGCAAATCCGGGATGAAGCGTGGCTCCGTGGCAGCGGCCGCGGGGCTAATCGCTCGCTCAGCCATGTGCTCCTCGCCCCTGTGCTTATTTTTAGAGGAGCGTCTGCAAGCTAATTGAGACGCTTGTGCTAATGTTAGCGTTCACTGTGCTAAAGCCATTTTCAAGTCCTGTTTGAACACCATCAGCAGAGCGGGGGAGGAGGGGGGAGGGGAGGGGGGAGGAGTGGGGGAGATTCCCCCCTGATTCATTTGGACAGCGGCTGCTGTTTAAGAGGCGATAAAAGCGAGTTGTTGTCATTTTAAAGAGGGACGCAGCGTGACTGACCCCGCGGAGCCGCAGGACGAGAAACTCTTTACAGCCGGATCAGCTGTGCAGGGAGGCGGGGGGGCAGGGGAGGTGGGGGAGGAGCAGCTACTGTAGGTGTGTGAAGGGATGAATATGTGCAGAGCTCCTCTCACACTGTGACTTCACTTCAAATATGCAGCTTTTTTTCTACAAACTGCTGAACAAAGCAGGGAGAGGAAACGAGCGCAGGAAGCTCAGCTGTTTGTTTCTGCACCGCCTGAACATCAGGATCAAAGGAGAAGTTCAACATCTGGGCAAATACAAGAGCGTCCGTCTGTCAGAGCGAGACGTTCGGATGGATCTGGTGCTCGAGTGAAGATGCTGTAATTAACCCCACGGCCACCAGCAGCCCACAGATTAACACGCTGCATCCTCCTCGTTTAATCAACACACAAACAGACGCAAACAGCATCAGGCTGAGGTTCTTCAGGAGCTGCAGCCTCGAAATGTTTCTATTCCTGATTCCTGTTTCAGTCCAGTCCAACAATCATGAGCTGCACAGAAATGATAATGAGCCATGAATGTGGTTATCTAACAGTCTCTTACTGGTCTTTTCTGTCAGCACTTTGCTTTTTTTCTGCTAAAACACATTTGTTTTTATTAACATGCTCATAAAATGAGCAGATTTTCATAAACTTGGTGTAATTATTCAGTGATTTTAGGGAATATGTATGTAAAGCAGCTTAAATGTTGGAGCAAGTTGCAGGTTTAGAGCTGGATTTCGTCCCCACAGTCGTCTGCGGTTTTCATGAAGACATGACGGCATTTCAGAGTCACTTATTCAATAAAAACTGAATAACCAGAACATGCAAAAATCTTTGTCTTAAATCTGCTTCAGTGTGTCTGACAGACGCCAGGTTGGTCTCAGCTGGTCAAACCTGCAGTCTGAAATAATTTAACTGTTAATGACAGAAGCTGCAGTGACGTTTAAATGCTTCATTTACAGTCAAACAGCCTCTGAATGAGACAAACAGACTGAAAGCAAAGCTCAGTTTTCCCTTTTTACACTAAAAAAACCTGCAGCAGGGATTGTAAGATTGTAAAAGCGGACGAAGAGTCTGTTTATTCTGCTGCAGCTTTCAGTGACTTCAGTTCTGTCTGTGAGCAATTACTTCATTGCTCTTTATGAAAACAAAGTGAAACATTATTCAGGTTATTAATCACAAAACTTCCTCTGCAGACCAACATCAGACATCAGCAGCTGTGATTCAAAGGTTTAAAGATTAAAATCTGAATGACCAACAAACATGTGAAATCACATAAAAACGGGTCAAAACTCAGCGAGGTTGAAAACTCTCACAAAAAAACAGAGAACTGGCCTGAATCGATGCAGAGCTGCAGTCAGATGGAGGACGGCGAGGCGACAGCACAGTGAATCTGTATCACACAGGTGAATAAACAAGCTGCAGCCCTGAACACCCACCTCCTCCTCCTCCTCCACCGCCGCAACCACCACCGCCGCCGCCGCCAAGGTCCCCGAGAACAAAAGACACAAGAGACGAGCTCAATGAAACTCTGAGAAGAAAATCTGCTGGAATAATGAAGCATGGTGACGTGAGGTTTGCAGGCAGGAAGGAGGTGAATGAGCCGTTTACGAATCAGGGAGGATTTTATCGGAAAGGTGCGAGAAGAGAGAATAAGAGAGGAGCTGATAAAAGGTGTAATTTGTGGCTCTGATCAGTAAATAACACTGACAAAAGATGAGGATTGACAGTTTTTATGGCCTTTATTTTTGTTTTTTTAAGATGCATGTATGTAGTTTTCTTGTTATCGAACAAAAGTGCTTCTGTTTCAGGTTTTTAAATCTATAATCGGTCTGATTCACTCAGCTCTTCAGATGTGCCGGGAACACAAACAGAAACGCCTCAAAGTGGATTCATGAAGCGCCAACGGTCCCTTTCACACCTTGTTTGTTTCTTGTTTTAGTTTCAATCAAATCATACAGATGTAAAAGCTTCTCCAGACCAAAGCTGAACATCAGTCCAACCAAAAGAAAAAAAAAGGTTTTCTGGATCCAGAACATGAAATATAATTCAGGTCCTTTCTAGTATAAAACACTTTCTAAAAGATTTGGACTTTCCGGTCAAGTTTTGGCAAGTTGATGATTTTTTAATGAAGGAATGTAAAACCAGAGTCTGAACTCTGGTTCAAACGTTCATGTGTGAAAAGGCCGAATGTCTCTACACATCCTGGATTCATTTGGTACATTAAAGGTGACAGAACTTCATGAACAAAGGAAAATCAAACCGAAACCAAAAGTGCAAATAAACCCTCAGAAAATCAAACCAGATCCAAACTGAATGTTTGAGTTTGATTTGTGATTCGTAGAATTTTGTGAAAGCCTCATTTGGTTTGAACTCATGTTAAACTTATTACTTTAAAACTGAAGAAAACTTAGAACTGTGGGTAAAATCCTGCAGCCGGTTTGATTTTTAAGCTAATTTATCAACATTATTTAACAACACATCTGTCACTTTCACTTCATGCAGTTTCCTTCAAACCTCCTCCTCCACATCCAGCCGAACATCTGGAGTGAATCATGACCTCGGCGCTCAGAAACTGTCTGTGAAGTTTGTGTTGTTTTAAGGAAAACGAGCTCTTCATCCTGGACTCGACTGTAACATCTGTTTGTGTTCCTCACAGCAGATTGTTTGCTTGTTGCTGTTTCGTGTTTAATGACGAAGCTGCAGCTCGCGTCACCTCAGACTTCTCATGATTTATCGTGTTTGGAAATAATGCGGAGCGAGGATGTAAATTCTGTATCAACACAGATTCTCTGAAGCGAAGCGAAGTGAGGTGGGGATGGAGGGAACGAGGCGGCGGTGGTGGTGGTGGTGGTGGTTGGGGTGGGGTTTCTGCACCCTGAGGCGAGTTTTGGTGATTCATCGCCTCGCTGATGTGATTTGTGATGCTTTTATT
>JAPZDV010000023.1:25999844-26013237 GCA_029814665.1 Acanthurus lineatus
AGTTTTGGTGATTCATCGCCTAGCTGATGTGATTTGTGATGCTTTTATTCATGTTGAAGAAGGAAATCGGGGCACGATACAATCAAACCGGCGCCCACTCACTTCATTATACATCTGTTTTTATTTTTTCTATCCGTCGTTCTGCTCTTTAACTTCAATCTGCTGCGTTTCTCTCGGCTTCAGCAGCTGATCTGTTTTAGGAGCAGGACTCTGTTTTTCTCTGATGTTAAAGTTGCCCCGAAGCGAGAAACTCGACGCTACTGTACGAGAACAACAGCAGAGAGAAAGAAACCCAGAAAACATGATTTTTACAGGGATTTACTCGACATCCCAGAGTCCTTTGTAACGTTCAAACACAACAAAATCCAACATTAAAAGTTTGTTTCTTCATTGTGTTAATATATGTTTTGTCTCAAACTGCCTCCTGAGGTGGTTTGAATTATCAGATAATCGAGCCTATTATCACATTAATGAATTAAACAAAATAAAGTGTCATTAATTCATCGCTTAAGGGGATAAAACAGCTTATTATTGAAGCTTTTTAGATGAGAAACTACTTTAAAAAGACGATATAAACATGCAAAACACCAGAATATTATTATCATACATGTTTTTACATGACCGCTCAGGAGAAACGCTGACGGAAACCAGCCAACTCGAGTCTCACTGAGTTTAAAAGGAAACAGTTTTTGCATTTTGCTTTCAGATGTTTTCTCTCTTTTCTTTTTTTAAATTTCTAAACTGCAGGCTGAGTGCAAACAGTGTCAGACAGCATGTGATTTTAACTTGGCAGGAGGGACGGAGTCAATATGGCAACAAGACGTTGGTGTGGTTGTTTTGGTGACGAGGCGGCGAGGAAGCTGTGATAAGATGAGTCAGACTGAGAGGAAAATTCAATGAGCGACTGGAGGAAATAACAGTGTTCAGGTTTTTAAGACAACACGGGCGGAAACTGGAGACTTTCTTGAAATTAGAAGCAATTTTGGATTAGAAAAGATTGTGTTACATTATAAAGCCAGTAGCACTTATGTAGAAGAAATCAAGGCAACGCTGGATGACCACGTGAACAAGTGTTGACTCGAGTCACAAGACTTTAGACTTGACTTTGAAAAATCAGAAAAGACTTCAATACAAATGACTTGAGAAAACTTTGTACTTTACACTCAGATTAAAAAGTATACTGTTTTCAAAAGGAGTGTGACACAAATCTATTCACTTTCCTTCATGTCTGGAATCGACGGTAACACTGTTCATCTGGTTGTGTAAAAATGAGCATTTAATTAGACAGCAGGAGGAAACTTGTGTTACCGAACTCCAGCTTGGAAAAAGATCTTTTTGTTTTTTTAAAAAATACGTCAACAAAACTCAACATAAAGCATCTGAATGTTATAGCTGTGATGTCAAAAGGGTCAAAAATACAAGAGGAGACAAGTTTAAATGCACTCAAACTGAACTTCCTGGATTGTATTTCATCGTCTCAGCAGCACCTTAAAAAACACGACACGTCTGCGTCGTTGGACCTGAATCACCGACAACTGATCAAACTATCGATCAGAAAGATCTGGAATCTTGGGAAAAATTTACTTGGTGGTTCATTTTTTCTTCTGTCCACATGTTGAAGTCTCCTGGAACAAAAACACTGATGACTCCAGATGTGATGCAGGTGGTGGAAAAATCTAATAGATCTTACGACTTAAAAAACTCAGGCTTGATCGATAACAAACGATAACAAAAGTTGTTTGTTTCCAGTCGAGTAACAAACGTCTGAATCTGCTCTTTGCTTTGTTTTTTTCAGGAAGTGCAGGAACTCCGGTCACCTTCAACGAGAACGGCGACGCCCCCGGACGCTATGACATCTTCCAGTATCAGATCAACAACAGGTCGACGGCGGAGTACAAGGTCATCGGACAGTGGACCAATCAGCTGCATCTAAACGTGAGAACCGATGGTGTCAATCTGTTTTACTCTACAAACGTTTGTCAGAAGATAAAACAAGCGAGTTACGCCGACATCAATCAACGAGTAAAAGTGATGATTTTAAATCCTTTAAACTCAGATTAAAGGGACAAGAAGATGATTTTTTATGGTACGAAGTTGCACTTGACTCATGTTTGATGAAATCTGTCAAGAGGATTTTATTCTTCTTCAGAAAAGAAAGAGTTTGATTTAAAAAAAAAAACATGTTTAAAATGCAGCTCTTTCATTAACTTGTTGCCCCTTTCATAAGCAAATCAAAAGAAGCCGCTTACGAAACATCACGAAGTTCCTCTCGACCCTGGAAACTTCAGTTCTTCAGTTCTGCAGAACAATCTCAGCTCAAGGTCCTCTTGATGAAACACGCCGCCAGCTGCAGAAGAGTTCAGCCTTATTTAAAAGAGTGCAGTCGTGTTTGAAGCCCTGCAGAAATGATTCGTTCTAAAAAGGAAACTCAGCTACAAGTAGTTGGATTGCAGAGTCGCCCCCTGCTGGTCAAGAGGAGTTTGTGCAGTATTTAGAATACACATTTTGGTCACATTTTCTTGACAAAATCATGGCGGCCATGTTGAAACTCACAAGGCAACCAACTCATTTAATTTTTTTACATTCGCAGCTTGACCTTTGACCAGCAGGGGGCGACTCTGAAATTACCACCACGCTTTTTCTCAAGCATGAAAAAACACACACGGCTGTTTTTGACCATAAAAACACAACTTATGTGTTCAAATGGGTCTGTTTGACACGTGGTCAGTTTAGTTTCACCGTAAGTTAACGGAGCATCAGTGCTGTTGCCATGGTTACCAGCAGGTTACCATAGGTAGAGAGTGATGGTTTGAGTTGATGATGTTGCTGAGCTCCTCGGTTTAAACATGGATGCTGGTTTCCTCCACCCTCCCCCCTTCAGATGGAGGCCCTTCAGTGGACCGCCGGTGACGCCTCCCTGCCGGCCTCCGTGTGCAGCCTGCCCTGCCGCACCGGCGAGAGGAAGAAGGTGGTGAAGGGCGTGTCGTGCTGCTGGCATTGCGAGCGCTGCGAGGGCTACCACTTCCAGGCCAGCGAGTTCACCTGCGAGATCTGCCCCTACGAGAAGCGGCCCGACCAGAACCGCACGGGCTGCCAGCCCATCCCCATCATCAAGCTGGAGTGGCACTCGCCCTGGGCGCTGCTGCCCGTCTTCATCTCCATCCTGGGCATCATCGCCACCACCTTCGTCATCGTCACCTTCATCCGCTACAACGACACGCCCATCGTCCGCGCTTCCGGGCGGGAGATGAGCTACGTGCTGCTGACGGGCATCTTCCTGTGCTACATCATCACCTTCCCCATGATCGCCGCGCCTGACGTGGTCGTCTGCTCCTTCCGCCGCATCTTCCTGGGCCTCGGCATGTGCTTCAGCTACGCCGCGCTGCTCACCAAGACCAACCGCATCCACCGCATCTTCGAGCAGGGCAAGAAGGCGGTGACGGCGCCGCGCTTCATCTCACCCGCCTCCCAGCTGGTCATCACCTTCTCCCTCATCTCGGTTCAGCTACTCGGCGTCCTCGTGTGGTTCGCCGCCGACCCGCCACACACCTTTGTGGATTACGGCGAGCAGCGCACGCAGGATCCCGAGAACGCACGCGGCGTCCTCAAGTGCGACATCTCCGACCTGTCGCTCATCTGCTCGCTGGGTTACAGCATCCTCCTGATGGTCACATGCACTGTTTACGCCATCAAGACGCGCGGCGTGCCAGAGACCTTCAACGAAGCCAAACCCATCGGGTTCACCATGTACACCACCTGCATCATCTGGCTCGCCTTCATCCCCATCTTCTTCGGCACGGCGCAGTCCGCGGAGCGGGTGAGTGCGCCTCTCTGATAAATAATGCACTGACATGTTTTATGTAATGTTCAGGCCTCCAGCTGGGTTTATAAAAGGAAACACACACTGTCAGCAGAATCTACACACACACACACACACACACACTCAGAGTTTTTGTCTGAAAGCTGCTTGAATTCCTGTCGTTTGTCAGGTTGAAGCTCAGAAACAAACTGCGAACAAGAGCTTGTAAACTGTGTTCTGACTGAGCTGATTGATGATTGATTGGTTTCTGATCAGCTCAGGCGCAGCTCGGCCGGCTCTGAAGCCCCCCCGACACAAAACTAATTAGAGCAGAATTAAATTTAGCACATTCAGACAACAGTTTTTTGGGTTGAGTTTGCTGAAAGCGAGCTGCCAGATGGAGGATTTTGCTCATTATCGCGTCTGTGGGGAGATTCAGAGGACAGGTGGAGTGATTCGCTGAGATTTCCTCTAAATATAGTTTATCAGGCCTTTTCCGCTTCTCTTGTAAGAGTTGTTTTAGATTTAATTCGGGGAGGTTCTGCTCGGCTGGTAATAACCTCAGATTGTGTACGGCATCAGTCTTTGAAGATCACATGATGAAAAATCAGTGAAAGCAACAGGAATTTTTTGAATTTCAGCCTGAAACTTCAGAGTTCAGGCCTCAAACACAAAGAAGCAGAAGTCGTCTGTGCATTCAAAGCGAATCTAAGACGTCTTTTTATCTCATTGTTTGATGGAAGTGAAGAGAATCAGGAGCATCTGTGTGCTTGAAGCAGCATCCTTCTTTCGAGTTTGGCCCTTGTTGCGTTTTGTTCCTCATCTTTCTCCTCGTGACTTCTGTCTCTCTCCTGTCAAAAAATCCCTGATAAAAGGTGTAAAAGTGCCTCTTTGGCCTCAAAGCCTCCGTGTGGGCGACTCAGTGTTGGAGTTTGACTGACAGCTCGGCGAGCAGCAGCAGCCGGAGACAATTATCAACCTTCTCCACCGCGAGAACCACACCTTCATATGACCTGAACTTCTGAGGCTGTCGCACATCCTTTTCTTTACTGTTTCCACCTTAAAAAAACAGGAAGTTTCACACAAAAGTCATTAAAATGTCGACTGTCAGTCTGTCTGTAGGTCTGTCCACCTTCGGCTCTAACTAAAAATACCTCAACATCTGTCTGATGAACTGCGAGGAAATATTGTCTTGACATTAAAGGAGTCTGCTGCAGCAAATCCCAACATTTTCCTACAGCGCCACCATGAAGTCGGTCTTATTTTATTACAGCAAATAGAAGGATTGACAGTAAAACTTTGCACAGATGCTGCAGGCCTCAAAGGAACTAAAGTGTCAGTTAAAATGAAATAAAATAAGATAAAATGGTGAAACAAAGTGCAGAAAGGAGTTTAAATTTTTGTTTAAGTCCAATGAGGACGAGAAGTTCAAGTGTCAGGTGAAATAAAAACAACCAAAAGGACCGAAAGTGCTGCTGTTGTGATGCTTTACCACTTTATTTGCTTCACTGTGTTGCTGCTTGAACATCAGCTGCAGGTTTGTCCTCACACAGCTCAGGTTTTATCCCAAACCGCTTCGTTTAGGTCGTAAAATCCTCATAATAGAGATTCCAACAGCAGATAACATCAGCATGGATCAGATAAAGAAGAGAAAACCACATAAAAATCAGGCAGCGAGAGACTTTGGCTCAGTTTGTTTACAGGCAGAAAGCGAGTTTTTCTGTAAAGTGAAGGTCAACAGACAGGAAACAGAGTCGCTTCATGGCTGTAAAACGCTGGATGTCACAGGTCGGCCTGTTCCTTCACTGTGGGATCAGTTTGCCCTTTTCAGCTTCAGCTGCACTCGAGCAACAAGAGAAAGGACGAGAAACATGAAAGAACGCAGTCGGTTTTTCAGTTTAAGATGCATTAATGTGTGTTTTTCGTGAAAATATCAGTGCACATGCAGATGACTCGAGGTTTTTTTTTCCCTTCACACGACTTGTTTGTTTAATCTTCGTCTTTGGATGAAACGCTGCTTCAGACTCTTCAGTGATTTATTCACACGGTAAGTTTCCTCTCAGCTTTCAGAGCTTTTCGTCTCTCTGCCAGACTCCTTCACTTTTTCTCCACTGTGGGTTTTTTTTCTCTTCATCCATCAACAGAAGAGTTTCTCTCTGCTGAATCCTCTTTGGAGGAGAGAAAAAAAAACGTTTCCTGCAGTTTCATCATCATCATCGTCGTTTCTCTGACATGCAGTTCAGCAGGTGTGAAGCTGCAGGTAGAAACGCTGCCATTTTGTTAACAAGGACTTTCTGCTCATCTGGTCCGGTTTCTCTGCTTCGCTGCTTTTCCCGATTTCAAGAAGAAAGAAGAGAGTTTAGAGGAAAAATATCAGTTTGAGACTAAACTTTCTTTCTTTTAAATGAATCAGAAGTCGAGTCGATAATTTCTTCCCTTTGGTCACATCGAGCTGAAAAAATGCAGATTTATTGATTTCAGGCTCTGAGACACAAAAAGGTCTGAGGTCGTTTTCACACTTTATTATCACCTTTCAAAAGGAGCTTTTCTGCAGAGCTTATTTTGACTTTTAGCTTAATAAAACACAGTTTTCTCTCAGTTTCAAACCATCATGAGCAGCAGGACGTTATCAGTCTGTGCTGTGAAACAAAAGCCTCCAAATCCTTCATGTCAGTGTTTTTAAAAGGTTTTAATCTGCTGACTTCTCTAAAAATCATGATGTTGCAGTGCTTAAACTTTACTTTTACTCACATTAGAGTACAAATATCTTCTGCATGAAGATCAGAGCAGCTCCCTCATCATCAGGACCAGCATGTGGCTGCAGCGTCCTGCTTTTGTTGTTGCCTCTTTTCTCTCTTTTGCTTTCTTGTACAATAACTGTTGAAGTTCAGGGGACAAAGCAGGTGGGCCGCTTGTGCTTTGACTTGACTTCATATTTTGAGAGTTTCTGCTCATTTTTTAATGTTCACACCATCAGCTGGAGTGAAAAACCTCCGTCAGCTGCTTCCTGCTGCAACTTCCTGATCTCTCTGCGTCTCTTCTGAGGTTCGTCTGTTTCCCTGTCAGACGTCCAGGGAGTCGCACTCAGTTGTTCACATGAAAAGCAATAAAAGTAGCAGCTAATATATTATTTTTCTGCATCAGGGGCCACAAAGAAGCCATATTTAAAATCCTGAGGCCTTGTGTTAAGAAGGGGGGGTGTATGCATTTGGATATTTAAATAATAGACATTATTTTATGCATTCATAATAACCACTAAAACGAACGTTACAGCAAATAATCTGAAGCAGAATCATCTTTGAAACGTGAACTTCAGGCACCAGACAACAAAGTTATTTAGTTTTTTTAAATTAATTTTTGTCTTTGAATAAATTCAGCAGATGTGCTGCAAGCAGAAGCTCCTCAGGGGTCGATCGTGTCTGAACACACCTGTGGCCCCGCCCCTCAATACGCCCACGCAATGTCTCGAGACTGAAAAAACAAAAGACTGAGAGACTTTCGAAGCCTCCTGTCACACCTCCACACACACCTGGATAATCTCCGCCTGCAGTGGAGCTGATGTTTGAGGAAAAAACGCTCCTGATGGTAAAAACACCGCGAGCACAGAAAAGGTGTCGCATCCGCGGCGGTTTTGGTGAAGAGGTTTGTGATTTGTGAGCTGAGCTCGTTGTCACACTATGAGACAAAGAGATTTCAAAAACTCTTATTAAAACAGAGTCTGAAACACAGAATTATTGATCTCTGTCGTCTGCAGATCTTCATCTGTACTGGAAGTTTTTCTGCAGCTTTTTCATGAAGACGACAACAGACATCTTCTGTCATTCTGTTCGGGATAATGAACTCCTCACACACTCGTCTGTCACTGTGTCGACTCTCAGCACATTATTTATCAAGCTGAAGTCTGTGGAGTGCGAATGTGACCACCTCCTGTTCTGTAACATCACAGTCAGACTCATTTACATGCAGCTTTCTCCATTTTTGCTTCATCTCAAACTGCATCTCTGCTGCTCTGAATATAAACTGACGTTTGCACATTTCAGACCCTGATATGCATAAATTAAACATCGGGGGGGGGAAAAAGGAGAGACATGATCTAAAAATGGCCGCCAGCACCAGTCAGAAAACAGAGCCAAGAATCATTAGACTCCATCCAAGTTTGGTGAACCTCAACTAATCAGCTGAGCTCTGAGGTTGGGTGGTGAATGTGGAGCGGGACGCTGACATTTACAGTAGCAGCCTCAGTCGACTGCAGCCGAGGCCAACAGCCGGAGAAGCCACAGAATGACTAATAAGCACATCAGAGGGGCTGCCGAGGCCCTGAATGCAGCATCAGGCGCTTGAGGAGGCGTTCGCAGTCACAGGTAGATGGAGAGGAGTCATGGCCGCTGGGACGGAGTCACGCTGCCTCCATACAAAACCACCAGCCTTTGATATTCAGCCGGAGGATCCCAGAGAAGATTAACATGCGGCTCCCGCCTCCGGCAACTCCTCCGGGAATCCGGCTCCTCTGACCTCAGCTGATGAGCTACTTATCATATTATCACGCCGAGGGCGCCGTTATTAGTGTTATTATCAGCGTCTACATCCGGCTCACACGGTCAGGGTTTATCCCAGAAAACAGAAAAAACAGGAGGAAGATGTGCTTCACCCCTCTGCAGATGCAGTGACCCCAGATTTTTACAAACCACACAAGACGACTCGAAGAAGAAGAGAGCTTTGGACTTTTCCTTCGACATGGATTTTCCCAGAAAGAAGTCCTGCTGTGAATGTGGATGAGGATGAGAAATGCTGACTCAAAAAAAGCATCTGTGGACTCAGAGCGCCGCCTCTTTGAACGTCTTATCGCTCAGCTTCAGTTTGAAGTTTAAGGAAACAAAACGATCTGTTGAATCCATTTCCGATGCGTTTTTGTCGGAGTTTGTGAAGCCTAACATATCTCACACAGACGCTAAAGTCAAAGCCCCTGTAGACGAGTCCCATCACTGGGCGGCCATCTTGGTAACGCCTCTGTGCAGTTATTTGGTTAACAAGACCAGACCCTGTCTAAATGAATGGGAAGATAACCACAACTGCGCTCTCAGTGGTCATCAGGATATAACATATGTATATATAAATTCACCAGTAAAAATCTGGTAAAAACTGCTAAAAAAAAGTTTTGTGTCTTTGCCTCAAAATAACGTTTAAAAAAGCTATACCTCGATAATTTTTACAACGCTAACGTCTTTCCGGTTAAATCCAGACGGAGCTGTTGAGAGAAACTGTGCAGCATCATCTACATATATGTGAAATTGCTTTTGCTAACCTAAATGCTACGTTGCTAAGCTAATGCTGTTTACTGCGGCTATGAAAGGATGATAAACACTTTGTTTTCAGGCCGTTAGTTGAACCGAACTGTCGCAAATCTCAAATCTGATTGGCACACAGTTGGCTTATTAGGTTGTAAGTCCAACTGTTCTAGAGAAAATGATTGGTTGTAAGTGGGGAGGGGCGGGATATGTACATATTACCGCTATCGTCGACGTTACAAATTTCCCCATAGAGTCCCATTCACAATGAGTTGAGTGGTGTGTCTCTTCTTCTTCTATGGTCTCTGCTAAAATGTTCCTTCTCTGTCTGTATTAGAGGTGAAGGGCTGAGAAGGCATCAGCAGCTTCACAATAAAAGCCAGCCTGTATGCTTTTAATGTGAAGGAGCAGCAGCAGTTGCGGCTGTTTATTCTGTCTGAATAATTTCTTAATAAACAACATATGAGAAAAAAATGTAGATACATTACAGAATCATTGCATAACAATCAGAAACTTGTAATGAAACATCTACATTTTCGGTAGGAAAAAGCACAAAAAGGTCCATTAGATTCTTCTTGATAACTGCAGAGAAGAAAATGTGGCTGTTTTTTATTATCCGATGTTTTATTCAGTGTTTATTTTCTCTAATTGAAGGTCTGCTGGGTCCGTCTTAACACCATCAGGGTCGATCGACCGCGGCAGGTGATGAGCCTTAAAGCTCTCTGAGATGATTTTTGGTTGATAAACAGCGTAAAAAAAAAAAAAAGCTGCTGTTGATGCCGTTTCACCGCCACCACTTCATCCTGCTTCTCATTATAAAAACTATGTGTGTGAGCAGCGATTAGCTTTGCGCCGCTGCTTATCTTCTTCATGAGCTCCAGACTTAAAGTCAATATGGACCAAAAGTGTTATTGCCTTCCATCCGTTGCTGTCGTTTAAAGCGGCGTTTTTATTTAGGTGAGGGGAAGGTCGCTGCGGGCCAAACGAGGGGAAACAGATCACCAGTTTACAGCAGAGCGACCGAAGCGACTTCAGCCTGAAATCTCCGAGGAAATCAGGAAATCTTCTCCTGGATTTAAACAGGAATGATTCCACACAGGAGTCTCATCCTCTGTGGGAAAAGGAGCTAAAGCTGCTTTTGTTCAAAGTTAAATTCCCAATGTGGCCAAAATGGGGCTCAAATGGACTCAACCATGATAGTTTTTCACAATAAAATAACAACAATGAACATTTATTTATTTTTATTTGTGTTAAAACAGAAGAGCAGAGAGGCAAAGGGCTGCAACTCTGATTATTTTCACTTTCAGTTCAGTCATTTAGTCAATGAAACATCAGCAAACAGTGAAAAACATTGAATCACAATGTCTTTAAATACAATGTGATGATATTAAATATTTTGTTTTGTGCAATCAAAAGTCTGAAACTCCCAAATATTCAATTTGATATCATTTTAAGACCAAAGAAGGCAGCAGATTCTGCTATTTATGTGCCTGGAATCATCAAATATTTCAGTATTTTTGCTTAAAAAAAGGAACTTTACACCTCATCAGTGATCAAAATGGTTGTAGATATAAATTTTTGTTTTGATTAATTTATCAATTCATTGGTTAGTTGTTGTAGCTCGAGACAACATGTAGCGACAGGAAACATCAGACGTGACTAAACACGGCAACAACAAGCTAAACAAGCGTAAAGGACGAGGAAGTCGTGCAAATAAAATATGTAAGAATGTGAAAGTCTGAAAATGAATAAAAGAAACATCAGAGAGAAAAGAGGGAGAGATGGAGGGATGAGATTAATGATCGTAATTATTGCTTTGACGTGAATTCATGTGTAATTCAGGGATTTTTGGAGGTGAGAGGAGAAGCCGACCTGCCTCAGGTGTTTCCTCGTCACAGATTCATGAGCTTTGTCAAAGTGTTTCATCAGATCCTGTTTTCATTCAGTCTTTACTTATAACATGGCTGTTTGTTGGGTGTGTGAGGACGGGGTGTGTGTTGTGTTTGTTGTGTAAAACACTTTGTGTTATACAAATAAAGTCTGATTAATTGAAACACATTGGCTCATAGCTGCGTTGCAGTAACTCTGACCAGCCTCGTGGGGCCTCTTACAGGATTACGGGACACTTGAGGCTCAAACAGTTTAGTTTTGTGTATCTGAAGTTCAAGTTGTGTTTGTTTTCACAGCAAAAGTCACAAGAGCTTTTCCAGGAGGTGCAGCAGACTGCTGAGGTGCAGATGTGGTGTTTAGTTTTTATATGTCGGCCTCAGAAATGAATCTTTACTTCATGGATTGTGTGAAAACGCTGCAAGGCTGCTGGACTGTTGAGATCTTAGTCTGAACTCCTGCAGATTCATCTCGAAAAGCTGGATTTTTTTTTGTGTCTGATCAGATTATAATTGGACCAATCAGCATCCTTTAAGGAGACAGAGGTGGTAGCTGTGGGCGTGGTTTAGTTTAAATGAAGCGGCTGTAACCTTGTAAACTATGGCGGTCGCTAAAGAGGTTAGCATGGATGCTACAACAGCTGCATTTTTATGAGAACTGAACAACATTTCCTCATTAGAAGAAGAGCAAAGAACAACACTGAAGGCTTTTCTTAATGTAAAAGTCTGTTTCCCAGATGAATATGTGAAATAAATCCTATGGACATGTGAAATATTCCATCTGTCAGGTTAATGAATCGAAGTTGTTTCATCAACCTGCAGCTTTGATACAGTTTGAACACAGTTTAGCATGATGCCACTGTTTGAAATGATCAGGGTGTCAGAATAAGAAGAGTCAGGGGATTTATCTGGTTTGTGGCATCAGTGATGGTGCAGAAGTTAAATCAGATCAGAGCTGAATCTGAGCGGTGATATGTAAGAAGGTTACATATGTGGCTTCATGACAGGAATCATTGCAGGTTGATGCACGTCAGCTTGTCTGAATTTTAACCACCGTTCAATCTTCCATCACTTAGCAGAAAGAAGCAGCAGCTTTGTCACTTCAGACATCCAGGAGGAGCTGAGAGTTACATCACAGCTCCTTCAGGTCCAACAAGAGTCAGTGAGGAGGTTCAGTGTTTGAAAAGGAGGCTTATCAGACCTCAACAGGGACGAGACCTCAGGACAGGAGGGATTAAACGTCCCATCAGGCCTGAATAACTCAGTGTCACCTGACAGATGCACTCACATTTTTATCGTTTAAGATCTTTCAAAATGATGCTGAATATTCTGGAGTCTTGTGATCCGTCCTGGTTCAATCACCTGGTCAGACCTGCTGCTGACGTTCAGATCAAAGATGCTCCAGTTTCTCTCTGGGCTGCTCTCAGATCAGCCTCCTGAGCTTTAAAACCGGCGCTGCTTTGATCAGGCAAAGAAGGAGGCGTCCAGGTCGCAGAGACGGAGAGACGAACGCTAACAGGATCCAGACCTCCATTAACCTCCTCAACCTTCACACACTTCTCCCCCCCCGTCAGAGGATTTAAAGTTTGATGATTTTTACACTGAATGAAACATTTTTCATGGCTGTCGCCCTCCATCACACGGGAATATCCAACACGTTTGCTTCAATCGTTTTAGACAAATTTCTGCAAAAGAAATTCTTCCTCTAAATCTGTAAGAATTGTGGAGTTTTTCAGAAGTTTTTCTGTTCTGTTTGGATTTTTGTGTTATCGTCCACATCGCAGATAACTTCACCCTTCACTTCTGATGACAATCAATGCAGATCTGCATGTTTGACATCAGTTATTTTTTGCTGATCTACATGATATCTATGACCCGTCCCTCCTCTGCTTTTCTATTCTGTCATTTTTCCTCCCTGAAGGAGTTTTTCTGGAAGGGATTTCAGGGATTTTTATGCTTTATTAAGGGTTTAATGACGGCAAGCATCTTAGGCTGTGAAGCTCCTCCCTCATGTTATTTGTGATGCTCTAATATTTCAGTAAAAAATGGCTTTTTGTAAGATTATGAGAGGATTTTGTAAGATTATGCTGGATGGACCTCTGACCTTCTAGAGGGGGTCTGTAGTCATGTTCCCCTGGAAGAAAATTTTGCAAATTTATTACATTATCACAGAATAACAGGTTGTTATATCGTGACAACTGAACACATTATTCTATTATCACAAGATAACAACCCTTTATCCCAGGAAAATGAGATTATATTTTGTGATAACAGAATGAATAAAGATAGTCACTATCAGTGCCACTCTCAGCTTTCATACTGCCAAAACTTGAAGCTCTTACAAAAAAATGTGCTTTAGTAAACAATCTGACACATTTTTATGAGCTATCTTGCTCCTTTGATGCTAAAAAGAGGCGAAGTTA
>JAPZDV010000023.1:26015693-26028248 GCA_029814665.1 Acanthurus lineatus
CCTCAACCTTCACACACTTCTCCCCCCCCGTCAGAGGATTTAAAGTTTGATGATTTTTACACTGAATGAAACATTTTCATGGCTGTCGCCCTCCATCACACGGGAATATCCAACACGTTTGCTTCAATCGTTTTAGACACATTTCTGCAAAAGAAATTCTTCCTCTAAATCTTTAAGAATTGTGGAGTTTTTTTAGAAGTTTTTCTGTTTGGATTTTTGTTTTATCGTCCACATCGCAGATAACTTCACCCTTCACTTCTGATTACAGTCAATGCAGATCTGCATGTTTGACATCAGTTATTTTTTGCTGATCTGCATGATATCTATGACCTGTCCCTCCTCTGCTTTTATATTCTGTCATTTTTCCTCCCTGAAGGAGTTTCTCTGGGGGGGATTTCAGGGATTTTTATGCTTTGTTAAGGGTTTAATGACGGCGAGCATCTTAGGTTGTGAAGCTCCTCCCTCTGGTCATTTGTGATGCTTTAATATTTCAGTAAAAAATGGCTTTTTGTGAGATTATGAGAGGATTTTGTAAGATTATGCTGGATGGACCTCTGACCTTCCAGGGGGGTCTGAAGTCATGTTCCCCTGGAAGAGAATTTTGCAAATTTATCACATTATCACAGAATAACAGGTTGTTATATCGTGATAACTGAACACATTATTGCATTATCTAGAGATAACAACCTGTTATCTAACAACCCGTTATCCCAGAAAAATGAGATTATATTATAACAGAATGAATAAAGATAGTCGCTATCAACGCCTCTCTCAGCTTTCATACTGCCAAAACTTGAAGCTCTTACAAAAAATGTGCTTTTGTAAACAATCTGACACATTTTGATGAGCTAACTTGCTCCTTTGATGCTAAAAAGAGGCGAAGTTAGTTAATAGTTAGCGCCTGATTAGCGATAATTAATGATGTTAACTTGACACTGAGTGAGAATGTGTGAAATCTTTTACTGATGTGAAAGATGTAGAAATATATTTTATTAAAACTGTGACGTGACTCAGACTAAGTGATCGTCCATGAGTCTTCCTTCCAGCACCTCCTCGCTTTCCTCCTCTGACTCCTTGCTGACTCCTCTGACCTTCACGCTGCTCGTGGCCTTGGGTTTTTTTGGATTAACAGCTTGTGTTTGGGAGTCCACATAAATCACTTGAGAGCCAATTTTTTTTTTTTTTTTTTGTCCACAGATGGGTTTATGCTTCGCTGTCTGTCATATATTTTCATAATGATTCCTTGATGTCTCGCTAGAATTACTGCCGCCATCGTTCTTTCGGGCTCTTGGGGGGAAACTCGCCATCTGTTGTCATGTTTCCTTCCTTCCTTCCTCTCCTCCTCCTTCTTCTTCTTCTGTCCTGGTGACTGAGCGAAGCCCCGTCGAGGAATCCCCGCCATCAGTTTGACACCCAGTCAGAGGAGCATTAACCCGGGGCCTCGGCTTCTGTGATGCGATTGCCATGGAAACGTGGGTGGTTGCGGCGATGGCAGTGGGTGGTGTGTGTGTGCACAGGTGTGTGTTGTGACAGATGCTGCAGGGTGGAGGGAGGAAACAGGTTTGTGCCGCCTGGACGAACTCAGCATGAGTCAGTGCTTCCTCTCGCTGCAGCAGACGGTTGATTTTTTTCACAGCGAAACGCGTTTCGTCAGCATGAACGGCGGCGACATGAGAGAGTTCACATCAGAGATGTTTAGATTCTCTGAAAAACAAACCTGGAAACCTTAATGTAAAGACACATTTACACTTTATTATTCATGCTCACGTGCAGGTCAAACAAGGTCAAACCTGTGAGCATTAAAGGTGTCGGTCCTGTTTGCTTTATTAAACTTTCAACACTTTCAGTTCAGCTGCCTCCTTCTGCTTAAAACCTTTACGCCAAAACTCAAGACCTTTTCAATCATTTTGGGAGTGAAAGCACACTGTTCACTTAAAAACAAAATGCCAAATAATCTTATAATTTCTGTAATTCCTGTTCTTGCCTTTTACTCACAACATCCAGAATAAATCTGCAGATATTTTTCTGAAAACTGTCTGATGCTTAAACTCGTGATGATTCAGATTTGTTGCCGATGTGGCTGAATGTTTTTCAGACCAAGTGGGCATCATCTGCATAAAATGTGGGAGTTTTTTCCATTTAAATTGTCACTGATTAATTCATAAAAATCCTTCAAATGTTGATATGAACTGACTTCAGCAGCACTGGAAGCTGGTCAATGGATTTATTTATACTAAACAATGAAAACTGGTGCATAATGATGGTGATTTTTGTGGGTATGAATGAAAGTGATACTACAGTTTAGTTCAGGTTCATTTTTATGGAACACTGCAGATAAAGAAAACAACACTGTCTTATATCAGTCCATAAACACAACACAGGGCCCAATGATGCTTTCAGGGTCCTCTGTCAGACTGAAAAGGGAGGAAAAAGAGAGATTTCAGGAGTTTAAGTCTCAGTTTAAAGAGACAGATTATCAGGTAATGACTGACCAGCTGCTGACAGGATGGAGCTCCACCTGTTTAACAGTTAATGGAGTGAAACTGCAAGAGTCCTCAGTTTTACTCTTTAAATGATTCAAGAGCTCATAATTTATTAGTTTTTGAGTGTGAAAAGTTTTTTATTCTCTATTTTATTTGATTTGGTTTGTTTGCATCCACAAGCCTTCATTAGAAACAGGCTTTTATTTTTGATTTTCCTGATTTATATTTTATTATTCTGTTGAGTTTGTATGTTTCTGTGTGGGTTTTTCTATAATAGTTACTTTAGGACCCTTTTTAATCATTTATTATTGTGAGTTTCTTCCATTTTTCAATATTTGTAAAAAACTGTTAACCTTCTCTCAGTAGCACTAATCACTTCCTGTAGATGTTTCACATTAAGAGTCTTTTAAAGCCACATTATTGCCTCCTTACCTGATAGACTTCAAAACATGTATGCTGAGTTTTATCATGAGTGACTGAAAACACTGCAGAAGGGAACAGGAGAGTAAAAACTCTGCACGCCGGCTGGTCACGTGTCGAAGAATCTGCCCGAGCAGACGAAATTATCAGCCTCAGACACGAGTCACTAGATTGATTCCAGTTAATGAAGCAGGCAGAGTCGACCATCTGCTGTTTTAATGAAGGCTGATAAAAATTATTACTGCTGAGTTCAAACCTTCACACCATCATTTAAGTAAACTCTCATGTTCGGATCATCAGGTTCATTTGCATTTAATGAAAAATGGTTTTTAAGCTGTCAGGTAAAAAGCGTTCTGTTTACATTCAGTGTGTCCTCGAGGTCTAACAAACGTGTTGACCTGGAAAAAAATTTAGAAACTTGTGATTGTGATTGTGACAGTGATTTTCATCTGAGTTTACGAGCTTAAAATCTTTTTGCTTGTGTTTATCAGCACATTTCTGCATTTTTTAGCAGGTTACCACCACCAAGTGTCTAAGAAAAGAAGCTTGAAACCACTGAATTTATATGCACAGTATCAAAACAGCTCCACAGCACCTCTAGTGGCCATAAACAGCGTCCTGTAACTCCTCCCCCCTCCGTCTCCTCCTCAGATGTACATCCAGACGGCCACGTTGACCGTCTCCCTCAGCCTCAGCGCCTCCGTCTCTCTGGGAATGCTCTACATGCCGAAGGTCTACATCATCATCTTCCACCCCGAGCAGAACGTCCCCAAACGCAAACGCAGCTTCAAGGCCATCGTCACCGCCGCCACCATGACCAGCAAGCTGTCGCAGCTGGCGGCCGAGCGGCCCAACGGCGAGGTGAAGACAGAGCTGTGCGAGGGCGTGGAGGCCAACGGTGAGTGAGCTGTGACGCCCCCTAACGAGTTTCAATATGGTCTCTGAAATCATGCACTCTGATTGGTCGAAAGTTGGTGTTATTGACCTTTAATTTCTTGCAGCTGCTGCAAAGTTGCATGTTGCTTTTGTTGTTGACATGAATCTAAGAAGCAACCTTTTGTACCTTAAAAAGCGTTACATAAATAAAAGTTATTACTATTATTATAATTGCCCTTATTTGAACAATAAGTCAGTCAATATAAACAGTAATCAGTATAATATAACATATAATCAGTATTTTCCGTTGTACAGACGTTTTTCAAAGGAGATTCACGACTAAATGCTCGATTTGATGCATCTTTTCGCAGTAAGTGATGAGACACGATGTCCTCATGCCTTTGGTCTTTCTGTACTTTCTGAGCATTTCTGTACTGGATGCACACAGATTTTCCCGTCTGACCCTCGAGGACACAGAACAGCAGGGTTTTCATTGACATGTAGGACTGCTGGTTTAAAATAGAAGCAGCAGTGATGTTAATTATTCTCTGAACGAAGGTGAACTGTGAGGAGACGAGTGTTTTGGAGGTGCAGTCAGAGCCACAGACGCCCCCTCTGCACTGAAGAGGATTTTACAGGAAGTTGACTTGAGTTTGTTTAGACGTCACCTGAGACCAGATCAGATGAAGTCAAGCTGTTTACAGCTCAGAGTTACACTTCAAAGCTGCTTCTCGGCCCGTCAGCAGAAAAGTGGGAGACGTCGGATTGTTTACTCATCAAAAATGTGCTGATTTAACCGATCTGCTTAATCTAACAAGCGGCAGCAGCACTCACATCAGTTTGACTTTCTCAGCTTTCCACATGGATGAACTTCCTCTGTAATCCTGCAGAATGTTGCTGCGAGGGCAGGAAGTCACAAAGATTCAGTTTAGAAAAGTTACATGATGTGAAAATGTTTTGTCCAACACATCAGAGCAACTAATTAATATATTATCCTTGTGTTTAGTCCAGAAATTAGATATTTTATCAAAGACCCCATGACCTTTTCTTTAGCATCACCTTGAAAACAGACAGCACTTCAAACCCCACTGCTGAGGAACCAAGAATGATAAAGATGTTGTTCTTCCATATTGTGGCTGTAGTTAACAGCAGCCTGTGGGGGGCGCTAGCAAGAAAGTAGCCAAAAATTTTTTGGCAAGTGACAGAGCTGCTTTTCTAAATGGTTTATTCTTATGATGCAAAGATATGTAAGATTTAACGAAAAGAATCTGCGTTTCCAAAATGTCAAAAACTTCCAACGAAATTCTGTTGATTTTTCCGTCATTCACTGATCAGAAACCAAACTTCTTGTTTTTTCTCTTCTTAGTGCCGCCAACAAAAAACACCTACGTCAGCTACACCAACCACGCCATGTGAAAGGACGCCGCCCTCGACACGAGGACGTCCTCGGACATTTAACAAGCAGATTTCTGTCAGACTCGGAGGAGACGTCACCGAAGGGCGAGACAGAAACGAGGTGCTCTGAACGACCCGACGAATCAGAGCGATTCACAAACTGAACCAACACATCTGTGGTGTCTCTATGTTTACAGCAGGGAAACGGGCCCGAACGGCGCCAAAAACCTGAAAGGATCACGAGTCAAAACCATCCGAGAGACCACAAGGACGCAGGAGGATGGGAACCTGAGAGTGAAAAAAAAAAAAAAAGTCCTTAAAAAATACAAATACAAAAAAGAATTTGTTGGGACCAACCGTATTTGTTGTTATTCTAATTGTAAGTTTAAAAAAAAAAGAAACTTGTGGTTGTGAAAATCTCTGATTCTTGTCTCATGTCCGTCCGTCGACCTGCATTATGACATGAGTCCGTCGCTGTTTCCGGCTAACTGAACGGTAGCTTTTGGTTGTGAAATGTCTAAATGCCATGGTTGAATTGAAGCATGCACATTTTTTTATACAAATGATCTATTTATAATAAAGGAATGTTTCACAAGTCGGCGCCGTGCTTCAGTCTCTTTGAGGTGAAACTGTTTAAACCAGAAAGCAAAAGGACAAATGAGGAAAAATGCACATTATTGTGGTTTTGTGTGGTTGGTCAGAGGAAGTTTCTTCTTGTTCTTGCTGTCAGACAAAAGTTGTTTCCTCATTGAAAACAGAAATTGTCCCACATGATGCTGATTCTTCAAAATAAGACTCTTTTTAGACATCACGTACGTTTGGTTTATCACTTTCATACTTTCAGAGAAACAAACTGAATCAATATAAGGTACCTTTTGACCTCCTTACAAAATAACATTTAGTGTTTATCAAAGTGACTGGTAGATTTAGCCGACTCGCATAGCTAGCTAGCAAGACGTGAGGAGATAGCGACGCTGTTCTTACTTTAATCAAAAAAATCTGAGATTAATAAATTTTTATTACAAGGTAGCTGATCAATTTAAAATAATGAAAAATCCGAGGTGTGAGTGTTGATTCAGAGGTCTAGAGCCAAGCTAGCGCTAATAGCTAACATGTCAGCAAGCCACAATAGCTAGCTTGCTAAATGCTAGTTAGTAAGCTAGCAAGACTAAAATATTGATAGTTAACATTTAATTCCACCTGAAAAATCTGTAATAATGAACTTTTTCCATGTGAGAACATCTACTTACTGATTTTACTCTAAACTTTATTGTTATAAATGCAGACGAGGAAGAAAAAGGCCTCATACACATGTCCTTGAGATTGATAATGCATGTTAGAGCTCATTTTGATCAAAAAAACAGATGAACAGAAGTTGTTCAGTCAGAACAAACTGATTTAAATGAAGAAAGTTTAGATCTTCTTCATCAAAACTTCAACTAAACTGGAGCTGCTGCATGTCATCATTCATCTAGTCATTCACATGAAGAAAAATGTGAGTTCTGAAAATAGAACAATAGTTTTGATAGACAGGATTTGATCACAGAGACATCAAGTTTTATCGTGAAAAAAAACAGCAGATATGACTTGTTCAGATCAGGAAATGAGCGGTAACTCTGTCCACACTGCATTTGACCTTTAACATCACACAGCCCCGAGCCCGGCAGGAAGCTAAGCACAGCATGCGCCTCATTACAGACTTTGAAAAAAGAGGCAGTCGATGTGATCAATAGGTTCTGTGGAACAGGAGAGGCCGGATCGATGCGAGCTGCCAGAGAGAACTCCTCATGCATGTAATGAATATTTCTGCATCTCCTGGCAGAGACGAGGAGGAAGACAGGTACAGTCTGAGTGATGAAGCCTGCGGGCATCCTGCCTTTATTTCCCTCGACGCAGGTCCCATTTCTCGCACTCGCGGCCAACTGCAAAAAAAAAAAAAGCCTCCATCTTTACTTTGAAATAAATACTGAGGATGAAACGGCTCATCTGAATTTCTCCAAAGGTTTTGATTTTCGCTTCCCTGTTTGATCAGATGTTTGCTGTCCTGCGGCGCAGCTGTTTAACAGGCTTCAGGTAAGAGTTTGTGTTTCCTGCTTTTTACATTTTAAAACTTTGTCTACACGATGGATTTTATATTTATCAGCCTTTCTGTGGACTGTTGTTATGAACTGTTTTACAGGCTGCATCGCATCATTTCTGGGGTTTATATTCTGCAGCGTGTTTAATAAATGTGAGAAAAGTGAAAAGAAATATTCATTAACTTTGAACCTTTTTATGCTCAGTTTCACTGGTTTTATTCAAAGGTTTATAGTTGAGTCTCTACACATCTTAGCTAGTCTTGTTATGCTGAATGTTGTTAGTCAGGATTGAATGTTGAAAGTCAGGACGTTCCCAAACAACAAGAATCCTGAAACTTTTGCAGGTTAGGTTTTAGGTTAACCATTTCCTGTTTTATCATGTAGGTATATTATGTCATTTTTTTTAGTTTCCCAAAACTCACCTGTTCTCATATGATCAGCCTGTGTTTGTTTCTTACAAACAAAAAGCTGTTTTCTGTTCGGACGTCGTGGCTCATATCTGTGTTTTACTGCACAGCAGAAGGTTCAAAAGGCAACGAAACACCAGCAGCGTCTTCATTTGTGCTTCCAAAACATGAGAGGACAAAAAAATATTTCTGCTCGGGCTTTTTCAAGCTTGATTTCTTTTCTGCTATTCTCAGCTCTCAGCAGTTGTCAGGCGAGTTACTGATGCCGGCCAAGAAACTCTCCAATGAAACAGTGAAACAGCAGGTTGTCAAACGAGTTAAGTGTTTAACTTTAGAGGCGTTTTTAGGCAGTTTTCATTTCACTTCTAGACAAAGTTGACTTTAAGTTGAGTTTAAACATTAAAGTTGCTAAACCGCAGCATTTAATTTGGTTGTAATGAGCATGTTGGCATGCTGATGTTAGCATTTAGCTATTATTTGAACTAAAGTGAAACAAGCTAATATTCTTTTGTTTTAGTTACTGGAAATATCTCTTAAATTAAATTTTATCTTCTGTTGACCCAATCACAAACTTTTAAAGCACAACTGAGCTCAAGACAACAGATCCCTGACACCTAAAAAAGGTCTGTAACTTCCTGTACATGATCTGTTTTTCGCCTGCAGGAGGAAAGTTAAGACCTGTCTGTTCTTTAAACTTCCCTCAGCAGCTGTTTGTGCTGAGAATATACAGACTGAACGCTGATCCTCATGGTGAACCAGTGGATGATTAAAGGCTCCAAACATAGTGTCAGAAAGTCTCAAATGCATGCAGTCGCATTAATCAAGAATAATCAGGTAGTGTTGTGTGGTAGTGTCGGGCTCAGCCTGAGGGAAAGCCGACAGGAACAGGAAAGTGACAGGATGCTCTGAATGTGTTCCCACAGAGGAAGAATCAGCCGAGCAGCCTGGCAGAACACACTGGCTGTATTTATGAAGTGACTGCCAGGAAGTAATCAGCTCCAGGCTGGACACTGCCAAAATTATCAACAAAAGGAAGATGAAGTTCATCCCACTGAGATGTCCAAAATGAGAATTTTAAATAAAAAAAAACCTACATGGCTGATTTATGAGGAGAAAACAAGACACCAAAAAGTTTAACTGTGATTTTAACTGCAAACGTTTGTAATTAAAACTGTTTTCCTCAAAAATGTCATGTGTATCACTGTTTCTGTGAGGTTAAGTTACACTTTTAAATGTTGTATTAGTTTACAGTTTTTAAAATACACAATTTACAAATTAAGGTCATAAATAAAATTTAGAGGAAAACTATAATAATTAGTTAATTACAAAAACAAAGAAAAACATTTCTCAGTGGAAGGATAAAATTACACCTTTGCTGCTATTTTAAGTTTGTTAGCCATCAAGATTCTTGCTAACAGAAGAAATTCATGCACACAGAGATCAACATGAAGAGTTTTCTCCTAAAACAAATATCAAAAGCAAAGCATGTAAAAAGTCCCAAATGAAAACCTCCTCGCCTCAAAGTGCAAAATTAACAATAAGAAATCTGCTTAAATCATAAATTCATGAGGAACTTTCATTTTCATACAAGCTGACAAGTCAGTGATTGCGAGTTTCTGACGGCCAAAACTTTAATCCAACTTAAAAACCTGAAACATAACCCTTAAAATCCTTGAATAACAACTAAATCTGTCCTCATGTTTCACACTTGTAGTTTTTAACAGCAGCTCAGACTCGACTAATTGATCACAGAATTATAGAGATACTACAGACAGCAGTGTGTCTCTATGATCCTCTCCATCATCTGCAGCTGCATGGCGCCAACTTTAGGCCACAATACAGGATAAAATTATCCAATGCAAAACAGACAGAGGAGCCAAACTGAAAGAAAAGACAGATCTATGTTACTTAAGCACCATTGATTCATCAATACAGACTGATGCTTCAGAGCCGATCGGGTCCATAGATTCTGTCACAAACCTCAGTCAGATTAGCGATCAATGACTCAGGCAGACTGAACACTGAACATGTCCATGTTTAGGCCGTCAGGTCTTTGTGTATTTAACTCTCCCTGCTGCATGAGAATCCTCCGTGGCCCTGAAACCGAATATAACAAAATACAACATTAACACACACACACACCACAACTTATCAGACACACACACACCGGAGGGTTGAGGATGAAACCGGCGTCTGCAGCGCAGCGTGTTTCTCCTCTCTGACTGATAACAGCAGGTTCAGCTTCTCCCCGTCTGCAGCTTATCTCCAGTCAAACCTCTCCGACACCGACGGGAAATCCTGCAACATCAGCTTAATTGGCTCTTTGACAGACACGCTTGTATGTTTTTATCATTACTAAGCACTTTCATCCAGCCGCCGTTCGTGGCCCCCGGGCCAATTACTCTGCGACAGTTTACATTGTTTTAATGAAATCTGCTTTCCTGAGACGAGGAGGATACGAGGGGCCACAGATCAGTTTGAACACCGCAGAGAAGCTTTTATCTTGAAATGACCAAATGTTGAAAACTGTCTCGTTTTTATGGGATTAACATCGACGGGAGTCGGTTACAGTTTGACTCGGAGAGGAAAAGCTCTCAGCATCAATCTGCCCTTCAGTCAAATCACGTTAGCAGCTGACGCTCGCAGTCTGCGACCAGTTTCAGAAACGTTTCATTTGGTTTGTTCAGACGTTTGGTCACTAAAGTAAATTTGCACTCTGGGTTTTAAAATCCCTGTGCAGTTTTTAAAACACGCTAAACTCGGCAAATTTTGCATTTAAAAGCCGCACAGAAGAAACTAAGACATCTTTCTGTCACCTTCTTTCTCTTTTTTTGTCTTTTAACAAACAAACTAATGTTAGAGTCACAACTTCAGTGAAGCTCCTCAAAAATGTCTGATGGTTCAACTGTTAAATCACTTTTCTGAACTTGTGAACAGAATAATATTTAAATGTAAGTTAGGCTTTATTTAATCATAGTGTATAAAAGTCAGCCAATGGCAGCTCAGGACTTTATAAATAAGATGTGACCAGACACGTAGCAGAAGATACAATTATTATGGCAAACACAGCAGGGAAGAAGCAAAATTATACTGAGGCGAAATGCAAAACCAGAGTGAATCTGGAGTTTGCCTGTTTTCAGTTGGACAGGTCAGTGCTAATGATTAGCCTAATTAGCCTGCCAACGCATCTCCATTTCTACGTAGCTTAGGTAGAGCACATTGTAGCTTACGTAACACACACACCAAGTGTTACTTTCAAACAGTGCTAATCATTTTACATTTAATAACCCTGCAGTTCTGACGAGCTTTGAATCATTTTCTGTTAAACACACACAAGTGACTCCAGTTAACACAAGCTAACGTATCCAGGCAGAAAGTTGATAGTCTGAGACTGAATTTACTCTCCTCTAAAGTCCGTACGTAGGTTTCGTAGGATGCTGCAGATGTGTGTGTGTGTGTGTGTGTGTGTGTGTTTGTCAGGGCAGGAGGTTCTGCTGTCGTTGGGCTAAAAAGGAGGGACCAATTTTGTGAACAATTTCATGCATGTTTACGAACTCTGACGGGAAAATGCTGCATATTCTGCCTTTAACTTCAATAAACATCCACGACAGGTTGAGTCACACGTTTTACTGCATTTCTCTCTGCCGTATTGGAGTTTTTCTCAGAAACAGTTTGCTTCTTCTCTGCAGAAAAGCTTGCGAGGTTACCGGCTGTCTCTCCGTCTCCTTCATCGCTGTGACTTTTGCCTCGCAGGATGTCGTGATCCGTCAAAGGTCTATTTTCTGTCAGCAGAGTGAGACACGAACCTCGCTGTGCTAAACGCCTCCATCCTCTGCTGTGTGACGCAACGAATCAGCTCCTTTTCCTCGTAAGTAATGTTCACAAGAGCATGGTGTAGTGAGCAATTTAATAAATTTTAGAAAACAGAATACTTTACGAAAAACATGAGGTTTAGAAACAGTGAAATATCCCTTTAAATGCTTTTAAACACGTCCAGAGCAGCGAAGCAGCAGCCGAAAGGAGAAATCATCACCACGTTCAGACTGCAGGAATGAAAACATAATCAAATCTGCTGCAAAGATACTGTCGCCTTCAGTAATCAATGATGTTATATCACAAGTTCAGCTGCTGCAGCATTGATCAGCTCTCATAAGAAGAGAAATATTGATCCTTTTTGTTTTTACACAGGAACCTTCATGTAATCAGCTGATCGCACACTCATCAGCACCGACTGTTTCTGACGCAGGAGAAAGTTTATTTTTAACCGCTCAGGTACCTGAGAATCAGCAGGAGTGTGTGTGTTTGTGTGTGTGTGTGTGTGTTGGAGGCGGGCGGGGGGGTCACAGCTTCTCTCTGGCTCTCGGTGGTTTTAATTGGCTGCAGGTGGGTTCGGTCCCAGGTGGTCCGTGAGCTGCGGCGGTTCAGAGGCCGGCGGTCAGCTCACAGTTCACTGCTCAGCCTGAAAGAGCGACTCTGACACGACATGTGTGCACAACTTACACTCTGTACTAACACAACATCACTTACACAACAGAGACACGTTTTTTAAGCAGGTTTTGAACTCATGTGTGTCACAGGAAGCGTCGCCTGATGCTCACCTGGTGGACAGGTGTGAAGGGGAAAAGAGGTATCACTACAGAAAACAACTGATGAATAAATAATCTCTAAAATGGAGACTAAAGTACAAATAAAAATGAAGGAAGATTTTGTTTCTTCTTCATTGGTTCATCGTTTAATTGTGGAAAATCCTCTCCTCCTCCTACCTGCCTCACTTTACCTGGATGGGCGGAGCCACAGAGCCTATAAAGGCAGTCTGCTCACCTGAAACAAATCCTTTTCTTCCTCCAGAGAACAAAGGAGCTCGCTGGCCTGATTTTAAAGCTTCAGTCCTTATAA
>JAPZDV010000023.1:26035988-26046479 GCA_029814665.1 Acanthurus lineatus
ACCATCTCATGAAAACTCTGAGGGGGGTGAATTTTTTTCTAACTCATTTGTTTATTTTATATTTAAGCTTAAAATTCAGACATTTTTGCATAAATTGGGGCGTGGCCTCGTTGATTGACAGCCTGTTGACGGCTAGCCAGGGGCTGTTAGCTGAGTGGGTGTGGTATCCGTCCTTCGACCCCGCCTTAGCCCCACCTCTTTTCCCATATTTGGTTTTCCGCCGTTTGGGCGGGCTTTGGGCAGAGTCACACTCAGGCTAATGGCGGCGCCCAGGACGAGATTTCTGAGGCTTCACTTTCGCTCAGGCAGAAACCAACTGGTGACGTCACGGAGGGTTTGTCCAGTGTTTTATACAGTCAATGGGTTCAACACTTATAAAAAAACAGCTTAGATTATTAAAGACAAACATGCTAAAAAACAGGATCCATCTTTGAGGATCAACATATTCTGCAAATATATTCAGAATCCAAAAATCTTTGGATTTGTAACTTAAAAAAGCCTTTTATTTGAAGCCAGCGTTGTAAAAATCAGGATTGCGGTTTGTGTGGAAGGTGGTGCACCATCATGGCTCCTTTTATTGCTGCTCTTTCAGGTATTTCACAGCAGAAAAGCCATTTTCAGTCCCCGACGGCAGGATTCTCTGCAGAAAGCTGTGAAATCCTGTTTGTCCCTGGAGTGATGAAAGCACTTTAGGAGTTTGTGTCTCGGTTCAGAGCCTGTTGAAACTCCCTGAAGCGTTTCACATTTTCTGCCCCGCTGGAGGAAAAACAGCAGCTTCCCGCCGATACGTTAAAATACCCCTGGAGCTTCTCAAATGATTTTACAAACAGAGAACATGAGAGTGCAACCAAACAAAGCAACAACAAAAAAAAAACTGAATCACTTTATTCTCCAAGAACAAAACACGTGTGACCAGATGAGCGAGGACATCTGCAGGGCGTGAAGCTTCTGTGAATGAAAAACACCTGATTTTATCGACAAACACGACTCCTTTACATTCAGAGGCTTCGACTGCGACCGTCCAAAGAGAAATTAAACTGCACTGATCTCAGAAATCTTCAAAGCAAAGTCTCGATAAATCAAACGAGACCTACGGTGTGTAATCACTTAATCAATAGCGCTGACAGAAGGACTCAATGATTGATTGTAAATGAAATGATTGTAAAGAAATATTTTCTTAATTCTCACATGTTTATATAATTATTAGGTGACAGAGATTCTGTCATATTTGCATGAGCGAGGAGATCCACTTAAACAGATGACAGGCATGTGTTGGCCACTAGGGGGGGTTTTCCCCTCAAAACCAAAAGGTACGAACTCCAGCAGCTCTTGTTGTTTAAAGCAACTTAATTTTGAAGCAGCCAACAGTTTATACTTGTGATCCTCAGACACGCAAACAATCCACAGGAACAGAATATCATCCTAACATCTGATGTAAGTGATGGATGGAGAGATTAAATGCAGTGAAAGAAAAAATTTGCAAAAAACAGATTGAATTTTAGTTGATTATAATAGAAAATGAACTGAATATGATCGACAGTCTAAAAAAAGTGAAGCAAAGCAATTCAAAAGAACCAGAGACTTCATCACTCAGTTCATACACACCTCTTCCTTCTGCCTACGTTACCCACAATGCAACCTCCCCACCAGTCGTTGAGTTAATATGAATCCTCTTCTCCTGGCAAGACCCGCCCTCGCTCACTCTGATTGGTTGCCTCGGTGGATTGAGTTGATTGGGCGGCTTCAGGCATGAGAAGTGTGACCACTGTTGGTCATGCTCAACCAATCAGAGGCTCCGTCTTGCAAACAAAGTACTAAAATCAACAAAAACACCCTGAAGTTTGGTCGGACGTTCAGGTGTGTTATGCTAGAAGCAGCTAATTTAGCCCCAAACTGCTACCTGAGCAAGAAATGAGGGTATGTAAGCATTTTACATTATTAATGATCAATTATTTGGGGTATTTATCCGACTTTGCCCGACTTGACTCCAGAGTTACAAAAGGCTTTTTACAACTTTTTTACAAATGCATGCAGAATGACATCAGTCCTTCCAACACCTGCTGACAGACTTTGATTTGTTAAACCAGTGGAGTTTTTCTTATAAAGTTGAAGTTTTTTTAGATTAGCTTAGTATGAAGAGAGAAAACAGTTTTAGTTCTGTCTCAGTTTTAAAACACAGCTACAAAATTATTTTTTAAATCAGAGAATATAAAGAACTTCTTTTTCAATTTGGCTTAAAATTCAAGGATTTAAGTTCACTTTCTGACTTTGGAGACAAATTTTACAGACATGTAAAAAGCAATAAATCACAAGTTTTATATTTCATCACAACTTTAACCGTAATGCAACCTACCACGACTAATTCAATGACAACTTCCACCAGCCGTGTCAACGAATATGAGTAATAAGCTGTGCAGAGATATTATTTATCACAGGGCTGTTTTATTAAATCGCATTGAATTACCTGAAGCCTTTTTTCTAAAGGTCAAAGACATTCTGCACTGCTGAAATTAGCTGCTGCAAACAATCAGTCATGTGTTGACAGAAACGAGATGGTGGAGATGGTGTGAGTGAGTTTAAATCTTAAGTGGCTGTAAGACTTCAGAGCGTCTCGCGGAAGTGCAGTAAAGTTTAAACAACAGGTCAAAGACAGTTTAAAAAACAGAAAATTTATTAGAGTGTTTGGGTTAAAAGCAGCAGATGATTTAACTTCAAGGTGTTAAGATTTATCTTGAAATGATAGAAATGAATGACTGTTTGATAATTAGATCAAAGGATCAGGTATTGAAGTTATTGTTAACATGTTGGTTGAGCTTTTTCCTTCAGTCGCTTTAAAGAATAAAGATGCTGTTATTCTGTTGTGAACAAATCCAATAAAAAGACCCAAATCATCATTTTCTTAGTCTATCAAACAATCCGACTTCACTTCCTCCGTCTGCGACACTCATTGGTTCGTTAATGATGATGTAACTTTTCAAAAACACTCAAAAATGCAAATTTGAATGCTTTAAAAAAGGATCGAACTTAACCAACGTTACTGAAACAAGAGTTAAAAAACCATCTGCTAGGGACTATTTTCAGCGGTGGATTAATACGTAATTGGTTTTCCACTGAGTATCTGAGGCAGCAGGATGTGTGTGTGTGTGTGTGTGTGATCGAGTCAAAATACACTCCAGTGTTTGTGTTCATGGTGATAAGAGAACAACAGTGTGACTCACTGATGTGTTTTTAAGATTCGAGCTCTTTGGCACAAAAGTAGAAGAAACATCAAACCAGATAATAATCATTTATTGTAGATTTGGGTCTGAAAATGTTATTTGTGACAAAAATTAAAGTTTAATGCATCACCAGACTGGATTTAACTGACTCCTCCGACTCTTTTTACCTAATTTTTTGCTTAAAAACTCCTGAACTGTGGTTTTTTTAGTTGATCTGCAGGTTTCTGAAAGTTATCGTTTAGCAAACACAAAAAAAACAGAAAACTAACAGAAAAACAAAAAGCTGCAGCACTTGAACACTGAATTACATCGATACTGTTCGAGCCTCCGTCTCTGTGTTTGGTAAAGAGTTTGGCAGGCGCTGACTGAGCCTGATGGGAAATGTAGATCAGTGGGTAAGTGGATGTAAATTTCCTCCAGCGGAGACGCTGCTGAAGCTCTGCAGTGCATCAGAATCCAACGCCATCAATTATTGAACGTGTTTGAATTAAAGACTGGCACGCCTCACTTCCATTTAAAGTTTTTAGGCGACGTAAAATATTAATGCAGACGAGACTGGGTCACCGCAGAGGCAATGCATGTGAGTTCACTGTGGACCGCGGAGAGTCAAAGAGGAATCAAACATGTAAAAGGGAATCAAATCTAACATGAACATCTGCTGATGCTGATAAAAAAAGTCCTGAACCTGCAGGTTGTGGAGGAGTTTCCTCTGCAGAACAGCCGAGTTCAGAGTTACGAGTCTCTACAGGAAAACCTCTTTCTCATCTTAAAAACTGAAAGAACTGTGGAATGATTTAATGCTGCAAGGAGGTAAAAAAAAGCTGACAAGTTTGAGTTTTCTGGATCCACAGAAGCTCCCGGAGACCTTCAACAGAGGTGAAAACCAGAAAATCAATTGAGACTGAAGCTTCAAGGCTTCTGGCTTCATGAGACTAAATTATTAAGAGAGATAAAATTCTGGACACGAGGAGACTTGACATGACAGTCTGTTAGAACAATAGATGGAGGATGGAGGGCGACACAAGAATTCGCCATCACAAGCGTAACTACAGCTTAAGGCCTGGCTCACACTACAGGATTCTCGGGCCGATTTTACGCCTATTCGGCCCTCCCGACAATCGGACCAAGATCGGTCCCAATTATCTTCTAGTGTGAGCGGGTAATGGATCAATCTTAAGCCCCATGATCGGCCCTCCTGACAATCGGAGCTGCCCCGATAATTTTCAAACATATTTGATTTTTATCAGGATGATTACGCCACTCATTTTCACTGAGGATGACAATAGCCAATCAGAGAGAGCCGCCCGCCTACGAGGGACCGGAAATGATCACCTGAAGTTATCAAAGACAAAAATGGCGACCACGAAGGAGCAGGGTGTACAGGTGCACTGGACAGCGGAGACCTGTGGCAAGACCACGAATGTCTGTACGACGTTTCCTGCAAGGATTATCTCAACCGCTCTGAAAAAGACAAAAGTTGGAGTAAATTAAAAAAACAGTAAAAAACGCACTAGTTTTTTTTGTGCTTTTGTTTACATTCGTTTCCTTGTGAGATGATGTAGGATCACGTGATTAAATCCTATAGTGTGTGCGTGTTTAAGATTTAAGAGAAGATAATATTATAAGATTCTCCTTAAGTGTGTGATAAAACCCGATTTCAGAATCTTATAAGATTTTTAAAATCCTGCCGTGTGAGCCGGGCTTAAACCACAACTATGAACATTTCAACCCAGTTTGTCTGATGTCAGTGGAAGCTCTTCACAAAATCCCCACATTTATGGAAAAACTAGCCAACGAAGATATTTAGAAAATGTAATGACAAAAAAAAGAGATTACTGGCTCAAGTAAAGAAATATTTTTTTTTTAGACAGGAATGTGAAATGATGTCGGGACGTTCAGGAAAGAAGTCGAATAGACGTCACGGACATCAGCACAACCTTTTTTTTCTCACTATTTTCAAAAACTATCAAACTTCTTGACTAAAAAAATACAACGTTGCAGTTTTTGCTGGTTGGTTTGAATAAAACACTGCAAACTCTGGAGGGCAAATTTCTTAGTGATCTATTACCTAATAAATATATCACACACAAGCTCACACACCTTGGCCATCATGTTACATAAGAAGCAGTAATAATGTACAAACTTCCCAAAGAACATGTGATCTCTTCTTCCTGTTTTAAAATGTCACAAAGCTGCGTGACACAATCTGTTTGTGTTCATTCATGCAGAAGCCTGAACAGAAGACATTGTGATGCTAAAAATAAACATTAAGTTAATATTTTTCCATCTGCAGAAGTGATTTCACTGAGAAAAGAGAGGAACTCCCTGAACGTCTGGCTTTCGCTCTGCAGATTTCAAACAGTATAAAAACATCTTGACACTTTCTGCTTTAAACTCTGGATCTGTGATCTAACAGCAGCAGAAGAGTCGGTCTCCCTCTGGATTTAAACACATTTGTGATCATTATGCAAAACACCAATCACAACAGATCTGTGCGCTGTAATTGCAGAATATTTCTTGATGAGGAATCGTTCGATTCCAGCGTCTCCTTCACCGTTTTCTCTTACACTTATTTAAAGTTCTGATGGACAAATGAGATCCTGAGCTTATTTAAATCCACCCGGTGCGTAGCTGCCCTCCATGTTTCATTAAATTAAACCAGTTTGTAAATGTACGTTATCGAGCAGCTGCCGAGTGTCTTTCATCAAGTGTTTACACCAGAACAATCCCGGTAATGAGCCATTTTTCTCCCTTAGCGCGGCTCCGCTGTTGAAGTATGATAATTGAGATCCTGTTTGGAGGTGAACAGTTTTCATCTTTCACATGAAACCCAATGAGACGATTCGGACTAATAACACACTCAGAGTCTTATCAGACTGACAGGAGCACGCACACACACGCATTTTTAATCAAACAACTAAACAAATATTGCATCTTCTTCATTGGTGTTGATGATGGAGCTGCCCAAAGAAAGACCCGTCCGTTTCACACAGTGTCAACGAAGCTCAGCTCCCAAAAGTGAGAGAACATCAGTAAACTGTAATTATGCTGATTTAAGCTGGAATTTGCAACTTTTTCCACATAAAAACAACAACCAGTGAACAGAGAGAAGAGTCCTGACTCATTCAGGGACTTTGAATCTGGTCCTATGGGGGACGATTGGCAGCTACATGCTCAGTTTGAGTGTGACGACTGGTTAGAAAACAACGAAATCGGCTCCAAACACAGATGCTGCTGTAGCATCAGTTATACAGGAAGCAGAGTATCCTCTCTAAAAACATAACTGGAGGATTTTCTCTGTAGAAAGATGCTCTTACTCTTCTCTCAGCTGGTTTTGGCAGGAGTTTAATTTACCAACTGGCTCTGCTGGTTGCACCCTCCTCCTGTGTCATCCTATTGGCTGATGATATTCACTTATTGACAGTTGTTTCATCCAATCAGAGTCAATGTATAAATGGATAAATGTACAGAGTCACTGAGGTGTGATCATCAGCCGAGCTCTTCAGCTCTCTCTCTCTGGTGAAACTCTGGGGATTTGAAGACATTTAACTAACCACCTCTGTCTGTCCGGAGGCCTCGATACCGCTGTCAAACATGCCGTCACACACCCACACACACTTCACACACTTTGTAATGATGCTTCCCCTCGGTCTCGTTATATCTGCACCTCTGGTCCTGCAGCGGCTCAGAGAAGACGACGCTCATCTCGTCTCGACCCGAGGCTTCCCGCCGGCCCGAGGCTCAGAATAATGACTCTCTGAGGACGAGGTGTCGACATGAGCAGGAGCCGCGGGAAAGAGCGCTAAGCTAAGAGCGCTAACGGCCACTGCTCTTCCCGACACCTTCACAACCCAAAGAGTGTCTGCTGAGTCCTTCTTCAGCAGCGACTGATGATGTGGGGTTTCTACACTTTAGCCACTGCAGCTACTGTACTGAAACCGGGTCTCTTGAACGTTAACGTAATGAACATAAAGTGAAAATTGACCGGTTAGAGACAGAGCACCAAGTTCATCCTGTTTGGGTCAATACAGTATTCTGGAAGTACTGCGATTTCTGTCCTGCATGAAGTTTACTAGATTTTGGTTTTGTCTTGTGTTTTTTACAGCAACAGCTGGTGCCTGTAAATCCTCACTGTGTTCAACAGTCAAATCCAATATTACAATTAATCGCAGCATGACAGAGGTAGTTCGCTTGCAGTTTATCACAAAAGAAAAGATGGAGTGCAGTTTGTGGAGAAAAATTGGCAATTTGCAGCATCACTGATGGCAGTGTGGAGGATTACTGCAGAGTGTATAAGCAGCTTCATCAGATTTTTCCTCTCCATCAAAAATGAATGATATTTAGATGATTGTGTTGAGAGTCACCATCTGTACATGTGCTCAGCGCTACTGTAACCATATGTTTAATACCACTTCTCAATCAAAGGGGACAGAAAATGAGACATTGTGGTTTAATTAGCAGTTAGCTTACTCACTTGAGAAGAAATTATCTATTTACTTAATTACCTCAATACAGGAGTGCTTTTTTAAATTTTATTGTCTTCTGCAGGAATCTCAGCTAGTGAGGATGTTGACTTTGTATGTGTGGCTTTTGTTTTAGTCTGTTAGCATAATATCACATACAGCAGGGATCCGGAGACTAAAACAAAAGTTTCTATGAAATTTTTATTGTAAACTGTACCCTTAAATATCTTGGTGCAAGGATTGACACCAGGTTTCTATGAAAAATGAGTCAGATATTTTGATAAAAGTAAGTGAGATGTTGTTTTCATCTAAATTTCGTTAGCTAACTAGCTACCTACTATTAATACCATCTGCCTGCAGCATTTGAGATTTCAATCACGAAATCAATGTTGCTGGTTTGAAAGAGAAGCTTCTTGTAAATTTCTATTTCTGTTTGAAATCAAAATATTTATTGCTTTGTTGACACAAAGAGTCTCCAGTCATGCTAGCAGTTCTGTAAGTACACGGTTGAGCTAGAGATCAAAATGCTAATGGTAGCATGCTAACATGCTGACAATGACACTGTTAATGTACTTAAAAGACAGAGTATAGCTTATATCACATTTTAGCTTTTCAGCATCACAGTAATTGCTAATAAAAATCAAATACGTGAGGTGACCATGATAGAAACATATATTTAGCTTTGTAAGGAAACAAAATAGTTTGGGTAAATTACAGTTCGACCTGATGGTGGAGCTGTATGAAAATCTGAGGGAAACTCATCCTGTGGAAACAAAGCCTATGGCATGATATCTGTATTAAATTTAATGGAAATCCATCTATTTTAACTAAAACAAAAATGTCAACCTCACAGTGCACTTAAAAAAAAAGAAAATCAATATTATATCATAAATACACATCAGATTCATTCATCTGAAAACACGAGTGCCTATTAAATTTAATGGCAATCCATCTAATGGCTAATAAAATTAACAGTGTATTTTGATGTTACATCCACCGAGCATCATTTTAAACTGCATACGTATCTTCCGTGTTAGAATATAAAATTTTACAGGCATAGCAACAGTTACTAAGGGGGGCGGGGCTTAATGAACATGCAGCTTGAACAGCAAAATGCCTCGTTATGTTACTGCAACAAATTTAGTTTTTACTGCATTCAAAACAGCATTTTGATTCATGTTGTACCATTTTCCATCTCAACAGGCAGTAAACAGCTTTAATGGTGTTTTTAAGGCCCCAGTTGATCAACTTTATCACAGCTGAGAAAGATAAATATCTTGAAAACTGGATTCATTTTCTCAACATTACATGAATGCTGTTGAAATCTTTTGGCAGGTTATTGATGATTCTGGTTTCAGTGCTGTAAACCTCGAGTGAACGTTCATTACATCAAACTTTTTCACGGTAATTATTCCCGTGTTGATGTTTCCATCTGCCTGATTACATTTGAGGTCTTCTGTGACGTTTGGTGTCTGTAATGATCCGGACCTTCATTCCTCTTTGTTCTGCAGTTATCAGGCTCCCAACATGCTCCTCCACATTATCGTTGATCAAGGAAATGATCCGCTGCTGAAATCTGTCTCTTGCACCATCAGCCCGAGGCAATTAACTTCATAAATTTGTGATTTGCAATTTCACTGTTGAGTCATGTATTATTTCTGAGATCAATTAACTCCATTTCAGCTGTTTTCTATTCGTTTTCGCTGATAGATGTCAGTCTGTCTTTGTATGTAGGAGATCTAAACTCTGAGAACGCTTTACCTGGGTCATGAACCGGCTGTTTTACGGGGTTTAAATGGAAAATAAATGAAAAATTTAAACCTTTACTGTCAAAAGAGACATTTTTTAGGCATAGGTGCACTTGATAATAACCTTTTTCAATTCTTAAATTCTTTTATTAAACTAGAATCTGAGAAGATGTTGATCTTGATTTAAGGTTTAGCTGTTTTAAGTTTCTTTGTGACCTCAGGGAACTCATATTCATACTCATATTCTTGAAAAAAAGTCATGAATATGACTTTTTTTAGTTACTTTAGCAGCTTCTGTTCAGGTTAGAGAGAAAAGGTGCATCTCAGTTCATTTTTTATATGTGTGAGGATGAAGTGCTAAAGATTTAACAGCTGATCTACTTTTAGTCTGCCATGCTGACGTTTAATGCCTCCCTTTCATTTATAAATAACTGCAGGTCTCACTGCATTAAACACCTTTTTAGCAAGCATAATAATTTGATTACATACTGTTTTTTTCACCGATTGAAGACGCCTGCTCTTTTACACCATTTAAAAGTGTTGAATGAAATGAGACACATAAAAGATGAATACAATACAGTGTAAGAAACGGTCAAATATTTTTATTAACCAGCTTTACTGTGATCCTTGTGCGTAAGCTGTTCATCATACTACTTTAAATTACAGCTTTATTCTACTTATTTTCAACACAAATACATTACTAAGAAACTGAATGCTGTTCAAATGTTTATAAAAAGAAAGAATAAGTGAAATAATTTTAGTATCAGCAGGCTAATCTTGTCATTATGATTATGCTGCTATGTTAGCATTAGCATGTAGCTCAAAGCCCTGCTGTGTCATGTTACATATATGCTATATGCTGATAATATTGTTAGACTTGTAGTTTACAGAGAAAATAACTGGTTATATCGCATTAAAGTCATGATGACCAACTCATTTTTACCTTGATTTCACAAAAAATATGCCATTATTTATCCATTTATTACCCTGATAATAGATAACAGCATCTTTTAAGTTTGTATATTCTGCAGGTATCAGGATGAGTTCAGTTTCTGGGTAGAG
>JAPZDV010000023.1:26060579-26077024 GCA_029814665.1 Acanthurus lineatus
AATTGGAAATCATAAAATAGAAAGTAAATATGCAAATCTAGTGTGTAGTTTGTTTTCTCAGTGGATGTTTGGAGAAATTTATATGCCATGATGCTTTTTGTGTTGAGTAATAATACATATATGATTTAAACATGTAGAAACACTCACATATAATCATCTCTTTCATCGGCACACCAGCAGTTTTGGAGCAACGTAGTCATTTATTTGGGACATTTTTTATCCCACATAATGGATGTAAGTCCACTCTGTTTGCTCTGTTTTGGTCTCTACCAGCCTCTGAGGGAAACATCTGGCTTTTCTAGCTGCTGAATGTCCCATTTTGCTCTGTTGTTTGATGCTGAACAGCTACTAAACAGTTGCCTATCAGAGTTTCCTGCAGAAAACTGCACCTAAGTGGTAAAACAGACATATAAACCATAAAATGAAACTCAGTAATAAACTCAATATAGATGAGGGGAGCTGCTGATTCAGTTGTTAACCCTCTGAAGGTTCTTCTTTCTGTCACATTGTTGACGTCAGCTAATCTTTTGTTTCGTCCGACCATCAGTCCAAAATCCACGGATTGTCACTTACAATGATATTAAACAGGGAAAAGCAGCAAATCCTCTTATTGGAGCTCAAGCTCTCAAGCAGCAAAAAGACAAAAGCTGACATTTCTGTGACATATGAATGAAGAATAATTAACAGAATTGCTGCGATTAATTTTCTGTCACTTGCATTATCATTTAATTACTTTTATCTGCTGTATTTTGGCAGTATTTATTAACCAAATCAATGAATAAATGGCACATTAGGCCACTAGTTGATGTCAGTCGGACTTGCAGAGCTGATAGAAACACCTGGTCTTGCTCAGTGGCACTTCAGCAGGTCACGCTGGCTTCTTTCAGGTGAACAGGTCAGTAATAACTCAGTCTGTGTGACCATGCAGCGTCCTCCCCGTCCAGCAGTCACGTCTGGTTTTCAGTCCTAACTGCTGCACCGAGCTGCAGTTTGGAGATCAGTCCTCCGTCCCTCTCAGGCTCGCTGCTCCTCATAAACAACGTTGTTGGGATGAACTTGAGTTACCCTCGGAGTTAATGAGTGTCCCGGAGCAGCCGAACGGCGGGTTTTCGTGCCGCTCCGAGGAGCAGCAAGGCCGCCGTGTGCTCGGGGTGGCCTGACCGTCATTTGGCAGGGATGGGCCGCCGTCCCACTGCAGGAATCAGCAGTCTGTTTACAGGCGACTGGTGGTCTCTGAAAGGTTGTAGCTCTGTTGGAAGGACCTGAACTGACAGCTCAGTTTGTGCCGTTCATTTAAATAAAGCTGACAAACAAACAAGCTTCAGGAGGCTGCAGCTCGTGCACAGATAGTGTTATTTCAGGCCATCAGCTTTTACTGCTTCCTGCTTTGTGTTGTGGACAGTTGTCATTTTTGTTTTTGTGACCTGCAGTCTTTTTGTCGATGAATTGCTTTGCTTCATGCTGAATCACTGTTGGGTTTATTTACTTTTCATCTGAATTCAGTGTTTGTTTTAATAAGAGTTCACCAGTTCTTTTATAAATCCTGTGTTTACCATCAGAAACAACTTCTCATTGTTTTTATGTGTAACAGTGAGACCAGAGTGGATTATTATCCGGTAATTACTAAGCATTAATGTATAGTTCAGTGACATTGTGTGGTATTCATTCTCAGTATTTCTGACATTTTTAATTGCACAGTAAACTCACTGTCTGTTAACCTTTTTTTATCTTGATAAAGCCACATTGTAAACAATAAATCTGTGCTGAATTTTGAAATTAATATCCAACAATCCTGAGTTCTTAGTCTCAGTCACCATGTGAGGCCACTTCACCTACAACAAAACCAATTCACACAGATTTACTTTTAGCAATTAAAGCTATAAACTCTCCATTTGCAAATAAAATCACATTTTCTGTCAAATATGATCGACTCTGTAGAATATTTACTCATATTAATGCTAATGCTTTGTTGTTAATTTGTATTTTGTAGACTTTTATGTCATGATGATGTAACTTTGGCTATAAACTGAAAAACTATACTACTGAATTTTGTTTTTTTGCTTGTCAGTTTGAAGATGTGGCTGTTTTATTCCCTGTTTTTATGTTCAGCTCCACACGAAACTCATGTTTTTACCTGTAAGAATCATGTTTAAATGCCTTTTTTGTGACCTGTTTTTAAATTTCCACCGCCAGAGACAGGAAAAGTGTGTTTACTGCTAAAATCCCGGCGCATCACTGAGCATCTTTCCTGTCGGGCTGCTCTCGGCGCCGTCAGGAGGATAAACTCCAACCATCAAGGTGCTGTAGGCAAGATTAGGATTTGCTGCCCCAAATTAAAAAGGTTACAGTTGCCACACGGCTGAAAAACAACAACCTTTTTTTTTACCAAGCACGCTGTCATGCAGATCTTTTTTTTGCTTGTGCATCAGCATATACAAAAATATTTTATTTTTTCCTTGTTGAAATATTTTCCCTGTGCATGTTTGAGAGCTTCTGTCTGTTTTAATTAAAGGTCTAATGCACAGTGAGTGTAAACTGATCATTACTGATGAATCAGCTAATTAACTTTATATGGCAGCCTTAATGTGATGTTGTTTTATAGATAAAGTTTTCATATTTGGAATTATAATTTTCTATGTACATAAATATAACAGTATTTCTAATGATGCAACATCAGCGTTGGTAGTGTAACACTGCAGTCTGTCAAAAAACACACATTTCCCTGAAAACCTTTCCAATGAGTCACAGCAGAGACTCGGCACATTAAAAAAAAAACTGATGCGAGTCCCGGTAAGCTGTTGACATTTTCTGAGCTGTGAGTTCAGCTGCAGCTTCAGCGTCCCTGCTGATGAACCTTCAGCTTCAGTTTAACCTGTGAACCTGCAGCTCTGAGAGTTTAGTGATGTTTTTTGGAGGGCAGACGGGCTGACACACTGACCCGTCGCACACGGCGGCTCTGAAGTCATGAATGAATCACTCATCGTGCTCTAATTCAGGCCTCCGGCGCCTCCTCCTCCTCTCTGGTCTTAAATCAGAGAACTTTTTTTTTTTTTATTTTTATTTTTCCTGGTTGGGTTTTCTGCCTGGCTGAGCGGCTGACTGTACGGCTGAGTGAACAGCCCGTCTGCCTCGCAGGCTGTTCCCGCTCTGCCGTCCCCCGGTCGACGAGGTACCACCGAGGGACTCGCCAGTCAAATCTGCCCGGAAATCAAATTTAACGAGCTCTGACAGGAAGCAATGTGCTACCTGCTGGGAACACAGCCAACACTTTTCTGGGTTTCTCTCCGAAACGCCTCGCAGACTTTAACCCTCCCGCCGCGCTGTCGACACGGATCTGGTGTTTCCTGTCAGAGGTTTTATCCTGGTAATGAGTCGTCTGTGGTCGAGGACAGTCAGGATGGACTTCAAACCAAAGACCTTAAAACCGCAGATCACAGGCCGGATCAGTGTCTGTCAGCAGCTGTGAGTCCCGTCGTCTCAGACAGACGACAAATCAGAGCCTGTAAACACCGACGTTCAGTTCAGTCCGAACCAGACAAGCGTGAACTGAATGTTTTTTCAGATCCTCACTGCTGAAATCTTTATTTATAAACCTAAAATCAGACCTGTTGGACCAGAAACTGGTTCTAATCAAAGCTGTTTTTCACCCTGATTGATCATATTTTTTGGTTTAATGTCTCTCAGGTCGCTTTGACGTCATGCCTGTCCACGTGCTGTCAGAGGGGGCGGGGCCAAGCACACAAATACCAGCACACCTGACTGTGATACCCATCTCGCTCATCAGCACCAACACACTCTACACCAACAAAGCAGTCAAGGTTCGTTAAAAGCATCAGAGATGTTTTATATTTTTATACAATGAGACTGAAACTGTCTGTAACTGAAGATCCGAAGCCAAACTATGAATCCAGTCTGATCTTCGGCACAATGTATTTGAGCTGTTTACATCAAAATACCAGCACTTTGTTCAGCTTAACATCATTTAAACAACACTTCACCTGTGTCACCTGAGTCATGCAAACCAATACTACTGAGACTGATGTTTGTGCATGAGTTACCCTGCATAAAAAGGTGGAAATAAAACAATATAAAAACAAAAAAATGAATGCAAATGAATCTAATTGGCAAGAAAGAAACTAAGAGATGTTTTGTGCCGCAACTTACAGGTTCCACCATTTATCTGTGGCTTTAAAAATATTCATTTTCCAGCTTCTTTCTCGCCCTGATATCTGTATGTTTTCCTCTCTCTTTCCTTTTTATTTACCCGTCTCCAGCCACCATCTGCTCACATCCACCTTGTTTCTGTTTTCCATTACGTGAGGTTATTTTCATGTTTTTGATTAGTACTTAGCCGCAGTTTATTTCTGAAGCAAAGAAGCTGAATAATCCACCTTCTGTCTTGCAGCTCATTTCCCAGAGGCGCTCATCAACGCTGCTCAGTTGTTCTGATGTGGCTTTGATCAGCTGACAGGCCCTCAGTGAAACTCTGCAGAGCTTCAGTCAGAGATAAACACTTCCCTGTTTGTCTCTCAGTTTTTTTGCTGTCTTGTGTTTTTTTTCCAGGGGAAGGTTGTTCGTAAAGGTCCTCTGGTGTCGTTAGCAGCTGATGACTTCATCCTGAAAACTGTCATCCGAGGTAACTCTCATCACGTGTTTGTCTTTGTGAATCGGCTCTCTGTTTTCATGTGGATTTGTTCGAAGCTGCTGCCTGCTGGGTTCTGAGTTGTAACGTAGTTTTGATGCAGATGTGAGATGTGTGTGTGAATGAATGAGTCACAGAAGATACCATTTACAAAGTGAAATATTCATATTATGTCTTCTGGGAAACAACAGCTGCCAGAAGCAACTAACTGGACATGGACGACATTTATACCTAGCATGTCGTCACTGATGCTAATGTAGCTATTCAGGGATTTAACCTATTTCTCTAATTTTGACATTTTAATCGATAAAAATACTTTAGTTCAGTCTGTAAGGACTCTGACTGCTCTAACTTGTTGTGTAGTTGGTTAAGATTTGCTGAATCATACTTTTATACTTTATGATCAAACGTTTTAGCTAAGAAACCTTTGCGCTAATGCTAACTCCTGAGCCTCAGAGGTCGATGACGTCACGTGACATCAACGTAGTTATTCTATTGGCTCAGAGATCCTTCAGCCAATCAGATCTTGTCAATAAACTCGCTCAAATGTAAACATTATGATCACTCTGGACCCATCAACATTTTTAAAATAATTATTTCACCACAATAAATTTTTTTTTTTCAGGAAAATATAGACTTTCATCATATACCTTTTTAAAAATTCTGTGGATGTATAAGTTTTTAAGACTATTTGTTTTCATGCAGTTGTTGTCTAGATGACCTTTAAGCTACTGTGGGCAGATTACTAACAGTAACCAGGTTTGCAGAAGAAAGAATGCTGTTATCAAGCTCATACACATGATTTTTAATGTGCACAAACTAATTAAACAGCATCTTTTCCATCACTGTTCCTTTAAACAGAGTTTTGTTTTTGAAACAGAACAAAAAGCTTACAATGTGCAGCAGTAAGAACAGAAATTCAAACAGTAACGGTGAACATAATCGCCTCACAGACACATGATTGTATGGGAAATCCTGATCCTGTTAGAAAGCTACCTGGCTCTGTCATTAACGAGACAATGAGTAAACAGATCTGTGTTTGTAGCGTTGGCCTCACATCTGACGGCCGACTGTAAAACTCTGCTGCGTCTTTATACTTCAGCAGAGCGGTGAGGTTTATCTCATTATGAAGGCCTCTGCTGTTCAGCACAGTGAAGGCTTTTTTTTTTTTTTTTTTTTTTTTGTGGGCAGTGACGAGACTTTTCATGTCAGAGTTCCTGAAGGTTTGATCGTGTTCAGTGGATTTAAGTGCGGTGGCTGAAAATAGCTGCCTGCTCCTGCCAAAAACGCCGAGACTGAGTCAGACACTAAGTGTCTGTAAAATGAGCCTGAAAAAGGCCCAAAAGCTGTGTTTTATAGTGGAGCTAATGGTGTGGAGTGTATCACTGTGGGTGTGTGTGTGTGTGTGTGTAGCTGTCAGGACTCTCTGTGTGTGTGTGTGTGTTAAGCTGTGTAGCTGGTGTGTATTGAGGAAGCAGACGGAGGCCATTGTGTCTTATTGTTGTCTGGCTGTGGCCTTCTTATCTCTCAGCAGCAATGATTAAAAAGCCACAGAGAATCGAGCTCTTATTGTGGCGGGGACTTTCTTCCTCCCATTCATTTTAGCTCCCTGATAGCCAGACTTTTCGCTCAGCTGCAGGATGAGAAGGTCCACCTCGTCTCTGTTGTTGGTTCATAGACACTTTGTCAGTATTTGAAGGTGTTTGAAGGTGTTTGAAGGTGTCTGACCTGCTGCTGCATTGTGGGGGTTTTTGTGTTTGATCTGTGACAAACTCGCTCATGTTTTTCCTGTTTCTTTGTTTTATTTTAAAAAGTCTCTGTAGATTCAGACTGTGAACCTCGAATGTATTCAGTTTGTGTTCAGAACAGAACACAGACGTATAAACTGAGCGGAGAAGCAGGACATGAAGCCGTCTGATAAATGTTGTGTGGAAGCTTTTTGGATTGATGCGGCACAAAACTGTTGAGCCGTCACTCAACTGAAGCATGCGAGGAAACGCTAATGAACAGAAAGAACCGCATGAATTTCACAAACACATCACATGTTGCTTTTTTATTCACTGGATGTGACAGCTTCAGTGCAGGAAAAAGAGGTCTGACACTTTTTATTTTCACCATTAAATCCCAAAAAGTGCAAAACTCGGACACAGAAATGTGTAAATATGCAGAGATCGTCCTGAAAATACAAGCTTTTATTTGAAAATGTGTTAAATTACTGGTAACTTACATTACTTATAGAGATTATCACCTGTGCACCTCATCCTCATCCTGAATGTTGACTCCTCCATCTTTACTTTCCTGTTTTCCAGAAGACGATTCACAACCGAACGCATCGTCGATAAACGCCGTCCTGTTGGGGGCGCTGGCCAAAGAGTTCGATCAGGCTGTAAATCAGGAGGTAGGTCGTCAAAAACACGACTCGGACAGAAACACATGAAAGTTCTGCAGTTATTGTGCTGTTTTTTACTCTTGGAGCAGGTGTCAGTGTTATTTGCTCCTTAAATATGCAAAGGAAAATAAATATCCACCACTTTAATATCACATCTGACGATTCATCAGTGTTTCTGACTCTTATTGAAAAAGTGACGCACAATTTTGAACCTTTTTGAAACTTTTTCAGCCTTAGAATGAATAAAAATTTGTATTTGAGTTGATTTATTTCAATTAATTATCTTTTTATTGTTAATATTTAGCTTCTTTTAGTACAAACACATTTGGCTCTGCTTCGTTCCTCAACTCCTGATACATGATTTACTATTAATTAATTATATTTGACAGATTATTTTTATTCTTATTTTGTTTTGATATTATTATTTTAATTAGACCGTGAATGGGAGTGGATGAAGTGTCAGACAGGGAGAAGTTTGATGAAGTTCCTCCCCTGAGGGTTTGTCCTTTCAGCCTGAGAGAAAACAGTTAAAAAGCCTTTTTGTTGTGATAAATATTCATGCGATGCTGATGAGACTGAATTATGTTGTTTTCATTTTAAAAAAACGGGGGGCTCTGATATTTGGAAGGTGTGTCTGTGTAAATGGTATTTTTCAGGATAACAAAATGTGTCATTTGAATAAAGTAATGAGCTGAATGATGCATTGGATGAGCTGATGAGTGTGACATTAATCTGTGGAATGAGATGATTTGATTTGCATACTTTACAACAAGCAGAGGGACAGAAAAAAGTGCAGACAAAGAGGGAACTTTAGCTCACAAAATGCACCATTTCCACTTTGAAATTTAAAAAAAAACACTTTATTATTGTTCAGTTGCGCTCTTAAATCATCCCAAATGTTTGCAGGAATGTTAAAACTTAGAGATATTTGTCATTTCTACAAAGTAATATTGTCATTTTGTATGTTTACATGCAGTAGCCTGTTCATCTTTTCTGTGCAAAGACTTCTATAAAACAGATTCCTGTCTTAGATTCCAGTTGCCTTCACATGCAAACAATGCATATCAGCCTCGCTGTTTACTGTGATTACTTTCAGTCCTCTACAACAATGTGGGAGCTTTAAGAGCCACTATCACATTTCCCACTGCTGCTTTATATTTTATATTCAAACTGCTGAACTCAGGTTAGCTTATATTGTGAAGAAGCCAAGCTAACCCATTAACAGTTTCTCCATTGTAGCTGCTAAAGAAATGAATTCTACCTCCAGAATTCTGGGATTTGTAGTATTTAACTTGAACTGAAATGCTGATGATTATAACTGAGAGGTTTCCTTTAAACAAACCAGATGATCCTGAGCTTCGTTCAGCTCTTCATGAGTCTTCGGGGCTTTGATGTGACGGTTCACCTTCTGCAGTTTCCTTGAACTTTGCAGACAAAGTGACTCTGAATCATCTCTGCTGCAGCTCGCTGTGTGTCGCTTTGCTCTGAAACTGTGACATCTGAACACAAATGTTCACAGGAGCAGCTGTGATGTTGTTTACAGAGCGGTGAATCAGTTTTTTTTTGTAACTGGACGGTGACAGTGAACGCATCAGGGATAATCCTCCTGTCAGCAGAAGCTCACCGTGGTTTCGGTTTCCCCACAGCGGCGTCTTGATGGAACTTAAAGCGCCGTAAAGCTCGGCAAAGTCGGGAAACGATCGGCGCCGCGCTCGGCTTTAGATCACAGAGTTCCTGTCAGGCTGTGTGTCTCTGTAACGTGATTATTCAGACTATCTGCTGTCCCTTTGTCGGGCTTTAAAGCTGTCTCGGGGGCAGCTGACACGCCAAACAAAAGACAATCTCCACTTTTCACACCAGCTTATCTTCTGCCGCTTGTTGTGACGTCTTACTTAATGTCTCCCAGGACGCCTCATCTGCCGCTTCAATCTGTCCCCCCTGTGGGAAGAAGGATGTATATTTATCTCCCTCTGTTCTTCTCAGTTTTAATCCCTTATTTCTCTGCTTGATGTTGTTTATCTGTTTATCTGTGTTTTTCCTGCAGGATGTGGTGGTGGCCTCCGGCTTCACCGTGGGCAAATCTCCCACCGCTCGAAAGGACAAGTTGCACCCGTTTAACCTGCTGCTGTCAGGAGACGACGCCTGCGTTTATGTGAGGAAACATGTTAATCTGAGTTATATACATGCATTAATGCAGTATAAGTACAATGCTGATTCAAAAAAGGTGGATGCAGTGTTAAAAACTAGAAAGAATGTGATGTAAACTCAACAGAGCAAAGTAAAAGACAATATATTTAATGTTTTTACTCTCTAACTTCATTAATTATTGTAAATAAAAGCTTAGAAGTTGAAGCCGGCGACACATTTGGAAGAAGTTGGAGCAACAAAAGTCGAGAAAGTTGTGGAATATTTAGAAAAAAAAGAAAAACCTGATGTCACACACTACATTCACACACACAGATACACACTTGTGATTGTTTTGCATGCTGACGTCCATCAGCTGTCACATTAAAAAGCCATTTGATGCTGAGATCTGACACTCACATCATGATCATGTGACCCTCAGTCACCTCAGCTCATCCTCTGTCATAACTGATGCATCACAGCTTCACGTACCTGTGTGTGTGTGTGTGTGTGTGTGTCTTTTACTCAGTCTGTAGGCTATAACAGTGTGTTAGAACATGAGATCTTCTGTTTGAGCTGTGAATTGAAAACAAAACGTCGTCAGCCGTGTCTCACTCTCCGTCAGCGTCAGACAGACGTGACAACACCACCTGGAGACGCGTCTGCGCTAATAAATTTCACATCCTTCTCGTGTTTTTACCTGCAGGTTCAGCATCACTGCCGTAAAAAACAAACAAGGTTCTTCAAATTTACTGCTCACACAAACGCACAGAGTTAAATCAATGTCCCATTCAGAAATTCAGACTTTTGTTTTTATGTTTATTTTGGAAGATCACAACTTAAAACAAAAAAAGGTTTACAAGGTCCAAAAACGGTTAAAAAAAGCTTAATTTTATTTTGAATTTAAAATAATTTGAAAGATTTCATGACAGGAGGGTGATGTTGGCTGATTCATGAGCTTCGTAAACAAAATTTACTGGTTTGATTTATTATATTTGTGGTAAAATTCATTCCACTCAGTTGTACTCGCCTCCTCCTGTCGCCTCCTCCTGTCGCCTCCTCCAGCAGCAGTGCTGGTGTGTGTTTTGAGTCGCCCTGGTTGCTGTAACGTCTCCTCTCCATTCTCGTCCTTCAGGTGTCTCGCCCGCCACCTCCCACCGACCCCAGATCGCCGCCGCCGGCCGCCAAGAGGAGCTCCACGCTCTCCGCTGAGGTCAGGACCCCGGTGGGCTGAAAGGCTGCTGGAGTGTGTTGTGTGGAGGTCTTGTGTGTGTCAGGATGCTTCATGTCAGCTGCCGGCTGCCTCAGAGTCACATCGACTGGATCAAACAAGAGCTCTGAGTCTCTCTCTCTCTCTGTGGTGAAGGATTGTCACTGTTTACACGTTTTTTTTAAACCCCACAGCTTTCAATAACTTCTCAGCCTCCTTATTGTAGAATAATCTGATGCCTCAAACACGCAGAAGTCAGCAGACAAAACTTTCCACAAGTGCAGAACAAGAAGAATCTGAGAGGCATTCAGGAACATGGTGTTAAATCCAGTGACACTCCTTCTTTTGACCCGTATTTTTAACATTTAATGTTAGAAAACCCCCCTCAGTCATATTAATACTGCAGGATGAGCAGAGTGTCGAATGTGTGAGAGCTTCCAGGGACTCAGCAGCTGTTGAAATAACATGCATGAAAACATCTTTGAGAAAAGACAGAGTTGAACTTACTTCTTCTCCTCTTCTTTCACATTTAGAGTAAAATAGAAACTTAACAGCAAAATTGAACGAAAACTGTAAAACTGACCATCAGGACTCAATAATAAAATCATTTCCGACTGTCAGCCTGCAGAGACGCATGAACTCTGAACTCTGGGTAAAGAAACTGCTGTGAAAATCTGCCTCCAATTCCAAAATATAACGTATAACCTGCTTTTAAACAACAAGAAACAGAGTAAAAGAGTAACAGTGAGGTTGTTGATGATATCATTTCTTTAAACTTTCCTTTTTTTTTAAAACCAAAACAACAGTTGCAGAAAAGGCAAATAAAAAATGCCAAAATATTTTCTGCAGCCGTTGATCAAAGTTGAAAAACTCCAGTTTGATCTGTGCTGAAGAACCAGTGATGGTGAAATAAATAAAGAGCTGGATTTATGAACATATGCTCATTTTTTAAAATCTTTTCATCCTCATCTGACTGAAGGAAACTTTGAAACTGATGCTGGAAGTTGGAATTTGTTATTTGCTCTGATCAAAATAAGCTCATAAAATCGATCAGAAATGACTTTAGTTCAGTTTAAAAATCTGTCAATCTCACAAAAAAGGATTATTAGATCTTTATTGATTAAAACATCAGCTCTTCCATCAGTTTTTGGCTTCACAGTCTGCAGATACGATACAGATGGTGATGACCTCATTGGTTACACTCAGTTAGCATGTTAGCATGCATGTTTTATTACAATGGACTTAATTTAGTCTTTATTTACATATTAAATGGAAATATCACTACTGCAGTTTATCATGTTGGATTAATTATTAATCAAATGTTTAAAATACTTAAAAAACAGCACTTAGCTGCTGTGATCGCAGCCATTTGTATGCCCACAGGATACAAAGGAGGAGACCGAGACGAGCAAATGTTTGTTGTTTTATTTCAGAAGTGTTGATCGTAGTGAGCGAGTCGTGAACAACAGCAGCTTCAATCTGAAGTTTAAAACAGCAAACTAACAGAGCAGAACAGAATGAACGTCTGTGCTGATAAAAATGATAAATAGGATTGATTAAGGGCCACACCTGAACAAATACAGTGTGAATTATGTGAATATGTGCAGGTGTAAGAGTTTAACACATTAGCCGGGTTCAACGCCTCCCTCATTTCAGTATCATAACAAATTAAAAATAATGTTGTCAAATCTCAAAAATAACTCACACTGAACCCCTGAGTGTTTTCTCACACCTTTTCTCTGTGTGAGTGTCAGAAAGGGTGAAAATTTAAGTTGCTTTGAGGAAAAAAAAGCAACTGCCAGACAAACTAATGTAATAATGCCTGTGATCTGTTCAACATGGCGACTGAGGCAGATCTTTGAACTCGGCTTCGTTCCTCCTCAGGTTTCTAGGACGGCCAAAGCTCCAAAATACACGTATGTTGGACTGGACGACCTGAAGGCCGGATCTGTGGTCAGCGTGTACGGGGTGGTGGTCTTCTTCAGACAGCCATTCAAGAGCCGCGGCACAGGTCAGTCCAGAACCAGGCGAACCAAACGATGGACAGAAAACAGGAGAGCGATTTAGAAGTATATTTTTGTTCCTCAGGAGGCATGAAAGGAAGGAATTAATGCATTTTTAAAAGACTCTGCGGCTTTATGAGCTGCTCTGTGAAGGCTGAGCTCTGACACAGCTTTGAACTAAATGCAAACACTGATTATTTGTCATTTCCACCATCTTATTTTAGCATGCTGACGTGCTAACTTTTACTAATTAGCACAGCATATAAATATAAACCTGTATATTAACTGTATATGCATGCATGAACTCTCATCTACAATCTTCTCCTGCCAATGAAATACAGAGTTGTTTTGAAAATGAGTTTGAACCTTTTCAGCACCACAGACAGAGACATTAAGACGCTCAACAGATGTGTGTGTGTGTGTGAGACTGTTTTTAAAGATGTATTTAAAAAATGTAAGAAAGATTGATCGTTTTTTTGGGAGACGAGTCATGCGAACATAAAGCGCATCACCTCCTCAGAGACGGACAGAAAAGGAGAGAAAACCTTGTGATTAAAGCTGGATCAGTGCTGAGTGAGAGCAGTGGGATTTTTTTTTTTCTATGGAAATGTGTCTGATTATTCCTATAACACACTCAAAGGTGTGGAGAGGAGTGGGATGGCAAAATATATTTTCAGTTTATGTGTTGAAAGTCTCATAATAGGTGTCTGGGTTTGAACAGGCTGCACAGGCTTTTAAAGCTTCAGAGCTCATCAAATCACACAGGAAGCTGCATTAATCCAGAAAACTGAACCTCTGGCACAACATTTAGTCAATTTACCTCTTTTTCCTGTTAACACACAGCAGCTGATATCATCATGAAAACAGATTTCAGAATCATGAAAGAAGACGGTAAACAGCCATAAAACGTGAGTGTAGCTGGAAAATTGTCCAGACTTTAACTTTGTCAGGTGTCTTTTACAGCAAACAATGAAAAAATATGAGAAAAATCCATCTGATCACAAACAAACACACACGACTTCACGCCTCATTTAGAAATGCAAACATACTGCTTTTCTATGCAGACGACACTCAAATGTATGCCATCAAAAATAAAAACGATAACCTTGGTGATCTGCAGGCATTTCGAGACAGTTTTAAAGGGTAATTCAGGTTTATTTTATCCCTGTGTGTGTTTCACTGTGTTGGTCGTCCTAACTCTGCGCTTGCCGACAACATTGTGAGATTTGGGGCAAAGACAAACTCCAACAAAACAAAGTCGAAGCAAAGAAGGCGAGTCTGCTTTAGTTTTCTAAATAAACACAAATGACTTCCAGAGTATGTTTGTGTCTGAGTCTGAGAGGAAACACTGAAGTAGCCTTGCTGGATTAAACATCACAACTAACTGCAGAAGATCAGAAGGTCAGCATGAAGAAGCCTTTTTTTTTAACTCACAGAGATCTTCATGTATAACAAAACGACTAATACAAATCATTTCTTAATCATAATTGTCACATTTTCGTTTTCTTTATCGCTGTTAGAATGTGCAAGAACTCTATAAAGGCTGGGATCTGACAGGAAGTTCTCTCTCCACAGACTACTGCTCCAGCCTGAAGATCACCGATCAGTCCAACCAGAAGATCAGCTGCACCGTCTTTTGTGAGAAGCTGGAGGATCATCCCCAAATCTTCCAAATCGGAGACATCATCCGCATGCACAGAGTCAAGGTACAGCCTGGATTATGACTGATTCTTTTTTAGTAACCATATTTTAATCCGTCCGATTAAAAAATTATGTTACTTTGTTGTTTTGAAGGCAGAAACTGAAACATCTTAGACCAACGGTGAGATTCGGTGACTTAAAATGATCAATGAGTCCATGTTTCTGTCCACAGACTCAGTTCTTCAATGACTCCGTCACTCTGGTCAACACCTTCGGTTTCTCTGCGGTGACGTTTGACGGGGCGGTGGGCGGAGCCATCGAGCCGCGGACCTCCAGCCGCTCCTTCCACTTTGACCAGGAGGACCGTCGCATCGTGGAGGAGCTGCGATCCTGGGCCGCCAACCAGGCCGTTCATCCGACGGTCACCTCGATCCCGCTGTCCGCCGTTCAGCCCAAAGCGTACTTCGACCTGACCTGCCAGCTGCTGGCCAAAGCGCCCATCGACACCACCTGCACGCTGCTGAGGGTAAGACATGCAGACATGGTGGACTGTAGACTGACGGGACAATAACGGGACAAGCACCTCATCACTTTAGCTTTCAGTCTGTGTGCAAATGTGCAAACTCGAACCCATCTGGTGAAATCTGTTGTTTAGATCCAAAGTGTTTTTCCTCTGCAAAGAGTGATGACCACATTTTCATAGATTTCATGGAGGAGCTGCCTCGAATCACTAACACACAGCAGTTTCACTAATCACAAAAGAAACTAATCAATTTTTTATGAACAACAATATTAGGCCTATTAACTTCAGGCAAAACGAGCAGCTTAAAGGGAATCACGCAGAAAAAGCCACATACGAAATGAATGAATGAGGTGAGAACCGTTTGAACAGTCGCTTAATTACTCCAACATGTCAGGATTTGTTTAATTTCACTCTGCAGGTGATTGATTGAACAAAAATCAATCAAAAACTAATCTTGAGAGTTTTTAAATGTTGGGAAAAGTGGAACAAAAGACTCAATCATGTAAACTTGTGATTTTAGAGGACGTTTTTACATAAACTACAACCACCAGCTGAGGACTTTTGAGGCCACTTTTTTAATCAGAAAATCTTAAATTAAGGTTACTGTTGTACTTGTTTGTGCTGCTGGATCCCTGTTGTCCCTCCGTCATTTTGAAGCTCATCCTTTGGAAGTTTTTGTTTCTTTGATGAGTCTTTCTGGCTCTGAAAGATTCAAGATTCACCTCCACGTTGTGTTTTCATCACATCTCAGTCTCTTCTGTTTTATGTGCTTCATATTTCCACATCTGAAGGAAACCAGAAGTGACAGAAACCGTGTTTTTCAACGTGTTTGGACTTGTGGATTCAATTTGAACAGATTCAACATCACAGACTAATGAAACTAAATCTGAGGGTGAAGTTAACCTTTAGCGTGTGATGTTTTCCCGCTAACAAACAACACAAAGTCCCTGCAGTGTGAGTTCAGCTGAAGCATCACAGACAACAGGAAGCTAACCTGGAGGCTGTTCACTGTCAGCTTTCATCCATTTGTTCTTAACGTCTTGCTTTATTACCCTCAGTGACTTGTGTTTTTCACTTGTTGTCGGCGTTAATGTGACTTGTTGCCTTGTTAGGAAGCTGTGCTGTCGTCTCGTCCTCTTCTCGTTTCTCCATCTGTTCTTCGGTTTAAGTAAAACTCAGACCTGTTAGATGCTTCATATTGTGTTTTTCCCTTTGGCACGTCGAGCTGTTTGCCTTCAGTCTTCATCTGTCTTGCTGTAAATCTACTTGACAGTCGTTTGGCCTCAGCAGGAGGAGGTCTCATGTATTTTATCTCAGTCCTGAGCTGTTTTACCTGCCACCTCGGTTTTCAGAGCAGAAACGAGGCAGTTAGTGTCGGCTGGTTTCCTGCCAGTGAGGCTGATAGAGGAGATAAATTTGAGCAGGATTTGGCAGGAAGCTGCTGGTTTGCTGCCAGTCTGCTCTCACTGATATCTGCTGCGAGCCTGCTGTTACACAACGACTCAGGCTACCAGGAGAGGATGTTTTCCATGTCAGAGACGGTCTGTAGAAGAGGAGAAGATCTCCTCAAGCACCTGAGATAATCCTCGAGTTTGGATTAACTGACTTAAAGCTTGAAGAGTCGGTCCTTATATTGCAATATGAGACAATTAACAGAAAATAGTGGGTGGATATTTCAATAGTTATGCCAAGATCAATCAAATTTTTCTACTTAAACCATCAAACAATTCATAGCTCAAGTTTTTCCAACTGTATGTGAGGATTTTTTTGCTTCTCTCTGTTTCATTTCACTGTAAACTGACCATCTTCGAGGTTTTTTGGCTGTTGGATGTTTGAGGATGTGACCTGGGACTCTGCAGACTTGTGACAGCCATTTTCACTATTTTGTAATGTTTTATAGACAAAAAAATAAT
>JAPZDV010000023.1:26085393-26097799 GCA_029814665.1 Acanthurus lineatus
CACACACACACACACACACACACACACACACACACACACACACACACACACACACACACACACACACACACACAGGTTGCAGCTTCACTGCTGTCAGTCCTGTTTTTCTCCAACAGGTTTATTTTAAAGCTCAGTCATGAAACCCTGAACGCATCGACACCAGTTTTTGAAGCTTTTTTGTAGCTTCGTCACATTTAACAGATTTTTCCAAAATCCACACTGACACGTAAAGATGTGAGCTAATCGGACGAAGTTTGGCTGCAGAGACAAACGTAACATGACACATGACATGACAACTAATGTTTGGCTTCTGTTTCTAATTTCTCTTGTTTGATAGTTAAATTTGATCACATTTAAGTATAAAACATTGTGTTAAAATCACTGAATGACTCTCTCATCACAACCTTCCTTCGCTTCCTGTTTCCGTTTTACATTAAAAACTCATTTAAACGTGTCAAGAAGAGTCTGATGAGGCACACACATCAGCCCCACCTGGTTACATGTGAACCAAACCTCATTAAATTAGTGAATATAAACATATTTTAGATGATTTCAAAGCTTCACATGCTGACTGTTTTTCTGCGTCATCTTTCCCTGATAATTCTCTCTGTAAGTACTCAGAAGTGTAAAGTGAGAATGATTCTGTCATGTTTTCTGTCTGTAGTAAGTTAGAGTAATTGTCTTTGTAAAGGTTGCTCTCGGTGTAAAATCTCTCCTCCTTCCAACAAAAGGGAATTATGTTTAATAGATCTTGCAGTCACAGCTAAAAAGCCCCTTTCTTTACTTCTTTTTTTGTGTGTTATTCTTTGAGTTTCACCACCCAGAGTTGTTTTTTTTTCTCCTGACGACCGATGTACAGAGATAACAAGCCAAGAAAAGTCCTGTGGAGCTGCAGCGATCCGGCCGAGCGTCTCCTTTCCACATACAAGGACGTCGATCCTGTAATGAACACAGACAAGTCACTGATTATAGTAATGCAAACACCGATCCACGACCTCCTGCTGCAGAGTGAGAGAGTTGCAAACAACTGCAGCTGCTGTTTGACGTTACATTCAGGCTTCTGAGTGAGTTTGCATTGACCTCTGGGTAATTTCACCGCCTTCCTGTTGTGTTCTTGCTCACTGTGATCGTCTCGAAGGACGAAACATCCCGGCAGAAGTGTTTTACTTCAGAGATCTCTCCTGTTTTTTGCTTGTAGAGAAACAAACCTTTTATCGTAACCTTGATTTTAACATCACTGTATCTTAAAAAACAGACTCAGATCTTTAAAGTCGGAGCCCTCAGATGTTTTAACGCTGGAGGTTTTCTGGTTTCGTCTCCGTTCAACACAATCTGATGTTTCAAAAGTCGTCAGTGCAGAAAAATCCGATGCTGTTTGTGTTTGATAGAAGCACTTAAAGGCTTTGCAGCAGTGCAGTTTCATAAACTGTGTATTAAAGCACCGAGCAGAACGTAAAATGATGTTAAATGTTAACAAGTGAAGCATCGTAACATCTCAACAGAATGAAATAAAACATCATTTTTTCCACATTTTGCAAAAATAACACTTGAAACAGCTGCAATTGGTCAATTTTTCCTTCCTGCTTCTTGCAGCAAAAATAACCTCAGTTCTTCTTTGTGAAGACTTTAAAAAAAAAACTGCAGGACGAACTGAAAGTACAAAGATCAAACTTTCTGTGTGGCTGCTGCGTTTTATTTTCTATTCCGAGTTTCTAAAAGTGAACTTTTATGAGGAAAAGTTGTTCCATAAAAAAATATTAAGACATAAAACCAAAAAAATTATATCAGATGTCGTTTCATAACTAATTGACAGACTTTTGTTTAAAATATTTAACATTTAATACTCTAAAAAGTTGCTCTTTTTGCCAATTTAAGTCACTTTCCTCTCATTTATTCTCCTCATTGATGCCGTTTGACTGATCGACTGTCAGTTGTTGTTATGAGTTTGTTTGAATGTTGAATCTGGTTTGTTTTTCTGTCTTGTGCGAACAGTTTTCTCCTGTGGAACATCTGGAGGTGTTAAAAAAGCTCCTCACAACCAAGCTGAGCTGCTTCGTTACACTGTAAATACACTTTATCAACACATTTTTTTATTCTGCTTTGTAATTTTAGATGATGACACACAGGAAACACAAACAGCAAAAGAGTTCAGGCTTCAATCAAACCAATGAGAACCTTGATGGGTGATTGATAAGTTAGTGGCCTCAGGTGGAAGAACATGAGTTTTACAGCTGTTTTTTACACTTATGTGCAGTTCAGCTCTTTGAATGTTTTTGCAGAAAGTTTGAAGTTATTAACCTTTGTAGTGTTTCTGTTTTGGATAATTAAAAATGACATTTAGCCATCCAGTCAACCTGCTTTGGATTATGATGATTAGTTGACTTTGTGTGGCACCAAAAACATTCAAGAAGTTGTATTTGTATTTATTTGTATATGTTTTTTTCCAAACATCAGAGTGAAAAGTTTCATTTTGGCCTTTAAAGAATAATGTGATTGACGTTTACAGTCCAGTTTACGGTCTTTTTGGGTTAATCAGACATGTTTCTGGTCTGTTGTGGTAAAACGCCGTCCCCAGTTTGTGTCCTCATCCACCTTGAAAGGTGTCGTGTCTCAGTTTCGCCTTCAGTGTGATTGACTGAGTTCACACTGGTGTATTTATAGCCTCTACCTGCATCCACATCAGCTGAGTGTGAACACAGACCTAACAACAGAGGAAACAAAACCTAAAACAGGCTCCACGTAAGCGAAGGGCGACCGAGTTTCTCTCTGAAGACTGTCAGGTGTGTGAAAGTTCTCAGCCGAGGTGTAAAGATTAAATTAAGATCAGTCTAATTTGAGAGTCTGTTGTTGCTCCTTAATAGAAAACAGTAACAGGTTTTGTCAGAAAGTGTTTTTCCTCCATGTTTCGAAGGATTTTCAGCTGTGGTGATGACCAGAAATCATCTCTTTTTACTCAAAGTGCCTTCATAAGCTTCTCCTGTCAACTTTTTCAGGGTTTTGAGGCTGAAAAAATACTCTGATGCTCAGAGAATTAAGTCTGGCTGAATACAAAAAAGCATCAGAGCGCTTTTAAATCCAGTTTTACTGTTGGATCTGTAATTTTATGTGAACAGTGACTTTATTTTTCCATCAGTTTACTCTGGTGCCAGGCAAAAAAACTAAATACAAATCTAGTAGACATGGTTTTTATACCAGTGGTCCCAGTCTGGAGGCTCCTCATGAAGATCTGACGGCTCTGTCTGTTAGTTTATTATAAGAAGCAGAAACTGAAAAAGATGTTTTCGATCAGAAGAAACAAACTGCAAACATAAAAAAGTCAAAAACCTTTGACAAACAGACTTTATTTTTATCCATTAAAGAGGAAATTTGACTGTGAGGATTTATGTAGTTTTTCTTGACCTCTTATTACAGTCGGCATCAGGTGTTACACATCATCGGTCTCAGCTTCGACAGTTTTAAAGTCCTAATTTTACTTTTGCTTTGTTTGAGAATTAACTAAACCGACACCAACCCGAAGAAATCTACAACCATTATTTTATAATATTATCCAAGACAAACAAGTCATGTGTCTTACTGAAAAGCTGAGAAACTGAAGCTTACATGATCTTTTTAAGCACATTGGTTACATTAGCAATAAATAAAATGATTTAACTTCTAAAATCATAACATTTTTAAGTCACCTGCAGCTGGTTAATGACTTTTGTTGTCTCTTCAGAATCTCAGTCAGATTGTACTTTTGCATGTCATGTTATGTTTTGTGCTCAGACGTCTGTGTGTTAACATGCAAAGCTGTGTTTAAGAGAATATAAGAGCTCTTAGTTTTGTTCTTTTATAATCTAAATCTAGTTTAAGTTCTCATACTAAAGAATCTCCCCAAAATAGCTCTGATCTGCTCAGAGACATGTGATCCAAACGGTCACACAAACCAGTTTGAACTCCGCAAACGGTGAAGAAAAATCCATTCAAAACACAAAAAGCCTGCAAGTTTTCCTTTAGGGAAAGAAAAAAAAAAAAACAGGGAATCATGGGTAAAATGTCCCTCTGATTGGATTTCTTTTCACAGGTGTCTCTTAACACCCGTCAGTCAATTCGCCTCACACTCGCGCAGTGTGACTCACGGCGAGAGTCTTTGTGCTGAAGGAGTGTTTGAACAGGAATATTTCCCCCAATTACCAGCCTCCTCTGGTGAATCATCAGTGATATTGTGTGAAATCGACTGAGGCGTTTCTGCGAGAAGAAGGCCATTAGGAGAGAAAGGAGCCCATTATGATTGAAAGAGAAGCTGAGAACAAGAGAGCGAGGAGGAGGAGGCGTGCTGCCGAGTGTGTGTGTGTGTGTGTGTGTGTGTGTGTGTGTGTGTGCCTCCATCATTGATTCTCTCAGAAACAGACACACACACACACACACATTATAAAACATTTATTTGAACGGCACTTGTTTAAGAAAGTGAGAAACCTTCTGCAGACTTAATCAAAGGAACAAAATGTCACTCTGCGACTGCGACGTCGCCTTCATCAGCCGAAAAACTCTCCGGTAAAAAATATTTCCAAAAGCAGGAAAGCGTGCAGATCGCAGTGCACGGCGTGTTCGTAACCTCCGTGAAGAGACTTTATGTGACTCGTGGTTTTGCATGATGCGTGATGAAGCAGGTTGCATGAGTCTGTGCACATCCACATGAATACATTCTGCAACTTCTGATGCCTCAAGGATCCATATGTTTGCAAAAACGACCCGAAATCAATGACTGTGCATGCTGTACATGCAGAAACGACACGGGGCTCGAGCTCTGCTCTCTCTTTTGTGTGATATTCTGATATTTTTCCTGTTCAAGAGCAAGAAAAAACTCCACCTCTCATCTCACTTTAGTTGCTGCATCCTGATCAATAAAGGCAAATGCTGATTTAAACAGACTGTACTTGAATAATGCACACTAATAAATTCAACCTTTACCCCAAATGGAAAAAACACTTGATGTCAGCGTTTGTAATCAGATTACAGTTAACTACAGCATCTCCGGCTCTTGCTGCTTTTTTAAATAATCTCAAATCTGACCCGTCGCCTGTGCTTCATCCAGGCAGATTACCTCAGCGAAGCTCTGATTGGCTCGTAGTTTTTCATGTGTCGTCTTCATTAATTCCCTCAGTGTCTGTCTGACTCCACCCGTCTCGTCCCTTCAGTTTCTCCATCTCTTATTTCCAGTTTCTCCTGACTCCACCGTTCTTAATTTATCCATTTATCTTCCCCCTCTCCGCCCCTGCGGTTCCTCCTCTTTCTGCCTCAGCAGAATATCCAGCACATGTTTATGTGGTTTTTCTCCACACAAGCCTCATTTTTCTTCCTGCTGAACCTGCACCTGCCTTCAGTCTGAGTTCTTGTTAGTGCATCTTCATAAGAAAATCAAAGAAAAAGCTATTGAATATGAATCTGCTTCATGCTGAGGCCTTCAGTAACAATGTGTTTCTGGCTGAATATGCTGGTCTTTGACACGACACAAAAACAAATGCATTTGTTGCTACAATAGAGCTAATGATGTTTTTAAACTTAAAATAATTGTGAGAAATTAAAAACTATGTTTTAGAAAAGATATGTTAATGTCTTTTTTTTAATTCCAAACTTCAACTAAATAGCTTTCACATTTTCATGGATTTTTGTTGTGCTCAACCCCAATTAAACCAAAAAACATCTGTGCTTTTACTGTCAGTCATTTAGCTAAACTCTGAAACCACATTAAGACTGCAAAACTCATTAACAGGTTCATCCATAAAGATTGATTTTAATCCAAAAAAAATAAAAATTTAAACAACAACAATTTTAAAACCCTCAATCAAGAGTTTGAATAACAGGTTTTGACAATAATTAATAATCATAATATTGAGTTAATTGTACAGTTCTACTAATGTCATTTTCATGTGTTTTCATTCTCACTTTGTCACAGTAGGTGGCAGTAATGTGCATTAATGCAGGTAGCAAACTGCGATAAAACAGAAAAATTCAGCGTTCAGGTTTTTCATGTTCGCTTTAGCACAATTTTTGAGTGAAATTCATTTGCAATAAAACAGACAAAAGAAAAGAAGGCATTAAACAAGATTAAAGATGATAGGATTTTTAATTAATTTTCCATAAATATTGCAATAATATTGTTCTCATGGCTTCTTTTTGCTTCGATTTAGTGAAATTGTGATGTTGTGAAAGCCTTTATTTGAATATAATGTGAGAACTGTTAACACTCAGACTGAAATATGAAGTCAGTCATACTGAACATATCAGACGTGTTTTCTGCATTGAGATTCATGTCAGCACTCGCAGACCCGATGTGATCGCTGAACTCTGTCCTGAAACGTTTGGATGTTTGGATTCAGACTCTGTGTTTCACATCTTTTTGTTTCCTTTAACGGTCGCGTCCTGATGAATTGTGAACAAAGTTTTGATCGCTGCGTTCACGTTGTCATCCTGATTTCCTCCGTCTGCGTTCAGCTCCGACAGCTTCCGCTAATTATCTCATTTTTAGCACTCATGCTCGATCAAGTACACATTTCCATGTCATTGAATGTTTTTTTTTTGTGGTGGGGGGGGGTTTGGCGCGTTAATGCGGAGCGCTCTTTACTCCCACACTGTTTCCTGTTTAGTGAACACAGCTCAGAGGGAGATGAGACTTCATGTCAGCCCGCGGCCTCGAATCTCCTCCGAAAGCCACCGACCGCAACGGGAACGCTGCTCCTGCCGGCGCCGAAGAAGTCAGCAGAGCGTCACTCAAACAACCGCGAGTTCGCATCCACATTCACACTGACGCCTGATTACACAGCTCCCGTCGCTGTGGAGCTTCATCTGATGCAAACATCGTTCATTTACATAATGCAGCTTCGGTCGTATTCGTCTCTGTGTGAATGTGAGTGGGCGTAACGCCTAATCTGAGGAGCAGAGTTTAAAAACAGCTTTTATTCTGCAGCATTGTTTTTGTCAGGATGTTTTACAGTCTGTTCTTTTGGCTCTTTATCAATTCTTTTTTTATCAGATAAATGGATGTTATGTAAATGTAGAGTGGCACAATCCTGATCACATGTTGAAGGTTTGTAGGGTTTTATAAAGTTTGGAGGGGGGGGGTAATCTGACTCCTCAGCGACCTCCATGACCGCCTCCATCTCCTCTTTCTATTATTCATGAGGAGCAATAAGGAGGCAAAAAAACTGAGGGCTCCTTTACACCTGAAAGTCCGCACGAAGGTTCGTGTTTCTGTCACATTGTAAACGTTTGTTCCGGTCAGTTTTGGTTTCACACTGCAATTATTCAAATGGACTAACGGACTTTACGTGACAAACCTGCGTCATATCGTCATCAAGTACGTAGGTTTTGTGTCTCTATACTTAACTCTGATTGGTTTGTTGGCGTCTGACCTCAGCATGTTGAAAATATTTTGTAGTTTGATTGAAGCTTTATGAGTTTTTTCTAGCCGGCCCTTAACAAAGTCTTGGGATCAAATGTTAATAAGACATTTGGTCTGATTTTGGTTTTCTTTTATTCCTTTGTCTGGGTAGAAAATGGAAAAACAGTTTTCCATTTTCTGGGTACCCTGCTGTAACTTCCTGTCATTAATATGAAGGTCTGAAGGTCTGAACCTTTGCTTTCACACTGGACACAAACCGTTCAGTTTGATCCAGATCGAGACCTCCTCTTTTGGTCAGGACCAAATTCCCGCCATTTGATCTGGACCATGGACTGGGGGGAGGTTTCACACCTGCCATATTGTTTCGTATCAAACTGAAAAGTCTGAAAGTTCGGACCAAACGAGGCAGGTGTGAAAGCAACCTGAGGGGCAACAACAAAAATTCTCCCTGAACTCTGAATCCAGTAAATAAACTGGTGGTTTGTTTCTCGATTCATTTGTTTAGAGAGTTGATGATCCAACAGACGTCACATTAAGATCAGCTAGTCACAGAATCTTCCCCATCTTCAAGCTGAGAAATGAAAATAAAACGTAGTAGTTATAAAAATTTGGTAAGTGGGAAAAACTTGTTAGTGCCCTCTAGTGGACAGAGTGTGTAATGCAGGCTTTCTGTGTTCAATTTACAGTACTGCCATTCGCCTAAATTAAAGATGATTTCCACTAATTTTCAAAGACATGATTATACTTCAATTAAAATACAATATGATGAGTTTTAAGCATCAGGGAAATAAAACAGGTTGGTTCAGGTTCAGGTCACGATTAATTTAACGTTCTCAACTTCCTGGGAAACAGTACAGGAAACATTGTTGAGAAATGATCTCAGATGTGTTTCTGATCATTCTGTTCTTACATTTTTCCATCATAATGCACAGTGAGTTTAAAAATGACTGACAGATTTTTAAAAAAATCAAAGTCGCATCTGCGTCCTGCCTTAATTGTTTTCCTCGAGGCTCGGAGTGCAGTCGAGGTATTTAATCTGAAATGAGGTGTACTTCAGTCGTTCCCATCCCTCGTTCCCCATCGAGTTGATTTTCCAGCACAAAGAGCCCTGCTGTCGAGTGCCGCTGCATCTTTCTGGCTTTTAAAGCCCATTTCCTGCTGCTCCATAAAGGAGTCAGTGTGAAATGAACAGTTTCTTCCTCTCAGCGAGGGGAAAGAGTTTTTTGGCTGCTTTATTGAGCCTCAGCTTGACGAGAAGCCGTGGAAGCCCAAAGCAATCTTTTGAATTTTAAGGAATCCCTTTTTACCGAGCAGCCGAGCAGCACTAATACCATGAGACAGCGGCGGTGACGGCGTCCTGGCTGTGTGGCGGTGGGCGGTGGGTGGAGTGTTTAGTTTTATACAGATCAAGTACTTACAGGAGCCGCCAAAGGCTGCTCCACTCTGCTCCTTCAGCGTCTCTAAAAGGAAAAACGGTTAGTTTGGGAAGCTGCAGGCAGCCATTTTCTGTCCGACAGGCCGGTCGCCCTCAGAGCTGAGGAGCGGTGTGTCCTGCGGTCCCTGAACGCCCCTTGGGCACTTGCTGATGGCCATAATGTGCCCATTGAATTAAATGTGTCTCAGCTGAGTTATCTGATTGGTCATAAAGCTCGAACTTTGCTGATTGTTCTCCCGCTGCTGGTTGCTATGCCAACTATATTAGTGATGATTAAACTATGAGGTGATTTTCTCTTTTCTCCTGGGGTTTTATGTCTTTTAAAAAAGGACATTTTCTCAGCTAATCTCGTTCTAATGGAGACAAAATGTCGCTCTTTATAATACAAACTACCAACCTGCAGCGTTCAAACACCTGCAGCTATAAAGCACCGGTATGATATCTGAGTTTTGATATCAAATACTGTTTTAGATACTTTAAAAACTGTTTGTGACTCTCAAAGCGAGAAGCCTCAAAACTGTCCAAATAAAATACAGCTTGTCTTGATTATGCTTCGAATCAGACATCCATCGCCAGTTCAGGTCAGCACTTTAAAAGACCTCACGGTTCGTCATCCAGTCTGAGTCAGACAGCACAGAAAACATCTATTTTGTGTTTGTGACTGTTAGTTCACACAGGTGTACAGGAAGCTGCAGGACGGTAAAAACTTAAAGCAGCTGGACCGATCTTGACGTTTGCATTGATTCTAGCGGCCACTCTGGTCGAAAGCGGTATGACACCCACAGCCTGGTGTCGTAAAGCCCCAAATGTTGACCTCAACAGAGGATAAGCTGTTGGGCTAAGGTTTTTTTTTTAACTGTTAAGCTTACAGCTTACAGATACGTAATTATGTTGAGCAAGCTTGAGTTATCAGTCTGTAAATGTTATGTATTTATATTTATGAGCCAACAGACGCACTAAATTGATATCCATTGAGGAAAAAGTCTGTTTTATCTCTGTAGAGCTCAAATAATTATGCAGATCTTCATGTGGAGGTCATTTGATTCAGAGACAGTTTTATAAATGGTAAAATGTTGCAGCTGCTGACTTAAGCAGATAAATGGTTGCTGTTTATATTAGACTTGTGCACTTGTCGAGTCCTGATCCAGCATTTTAGACCGTATCAGAGACTTTGCTGGGACCGGTGTTGGTGTTTGAACATCTGTGGTTGAATTTAAATCCTGATACAAGCTGCGTTTCTATAAATCAGGAAACAGAAGACAGCTGAGAAGAGATGAAATGAAAAGAAAAACATGTAAGTTTTGTAATAACTGCAGCTCAAACTTTCATCTACAGACGCCCCCCCCCTCCGATCAGATGAGTCATGATCCTGGTCTAAACTTAGTGCTGCTTCTGTCAGCTGAAGCTCTGCTCATTATTCTCACACCTGGCCTCTCAGGACCACAACAGAGGATTTAATATGTGAGCACAGACAGGAAGTGCGACGGGGTCGGATCAGAGCCGACGCCACATGGCACGACTCCCGTCTGTCCTTTTACAGTCTCGTAGCATCAGCCGCCCTCTCAGCTCTCTCTCTACACCTGTTTCCAAACACAAACTGCGACGGATTCAGCTAAACTCGTCGTGTAGCTCTGAGAAAACACAGCCAGACTCCTCCTGAGCACTTAGGTTTGTTTTCTTCTGTCTCATTCTGCTAATAAAACACTCGGATCCCCGGAGATGCAGGGTTTGGAAAAATGTCGGGCAGAGTTTGAAATTCTGCGAGTGAAGATTCTGTCTGTTTGCTCTCGTTGTTTGCTTTCTGCCACAGAGGATTTTATGTCGTCTTAATGATGATTCATCCTCAAACAGCACGTTTTCTAATGTACTTAGAAAGTGCTGCGTAAGAACTAAAACATAAACCCACAGAAAAGGAGGGACGGAGATTTCCTGTGTTTCCAGACCATGGAACCACCACCTATTTCAAATGATGACAAGATGACTTAAAACTGCAGAAAGAAGAAAAATAAAAGTACAAAAAGACATCATTTGATGTCATTCATGGGGTTTTTCTTTCTCTTTTTTGGAAAATGTTCTGAGATTGTGGTGAATATTTCCCTTCACTTTCCTCCAATCAAATGATTTCATCGTACAAAACCAAAATAAAACCGAATGTGATTGGTAGCTAATCCTTTCCGTCATCTACTCAACTAAAAGACAACACAAGGACAATATATTTACTGTTTCCTCCGTACACACCTGTTTGGATCATTCCTCATTGCCTAATTCCACATTAAAGGACAATTCCAGATAATAATATGCCTCCCTGTGAGCGGGGGCAGCTCCACGCCTCCCGGTTCGTCCCTCAGCTCTCCAGTCGACTCCTCAGAGGAGGGGAAGCCTCAGGAGATCAGCTGCTAATCCACGTCGACACCGACTCAAACTTCAGTCAGTATAGCGAGGAAATTGATTTAAAGGAAGCCACAGCTTATAGAGGATTCCCTTTGAGTCTGTGTTCTGCTCGCCAGCTTTAATGCAATTAAAGGTCAAACTGTGTGTGTGTGTGTGTGTGTGTGTGTGTGTGTGTTTATTGACTAAGCCTTTATAAAGTCTTGAGTGAAACATCTGAGCACACTGAATCCCTCCGACACTCGATCGGCGGTGCGTTCGCTGACGATCACGGTGAGTCTGGATTTATGTCGAGTCGTCATGATGGAAAAACAAAAAAAACAAAAAGTGACAAACCCTCCAAACAAAGTCCTCTGAGTCAGTCGTCACCGAACGGACTGTGAGTCTGGTGCAACATCGCCACCTGCTGGTTGATCAGAAACACCTTCACAGTTTGAAGAGAAATCCTGATGAAGTTCTGTTTCAGATTGAATTAATTGAATTAAATTAGATGAGTTAAGATTTAGCTGCATGATGTTTTACAAAAATATTTGAACAAACTTTAACTATTTTCTGTTTTTTAGAGACGAGATTGTGAAAAAAATACGACATTCAGCAGCTGAAGTGCCAGATATTTTTTTAATTATTGGTGGAGAACAAATGGGAACTAAAACAATTATAAATATTTGAATTTAATTCATCTGATGGAGAAAAAAAAGGGGATTAAAATGTTTTGTGTTGCTTTAAAGTAAACAGCTGTTAGTCACAACTGCTTCATATGCAGATGATGTCTCAGATGTTGTGTTTACTGCTTGTTTTGCTGCCCCCATGTGGCCAAAACATCAGTTCTTACAGCCAGAGAAAGTTTAAACTTGAATAATTTGTGTTTTTTGTTTGTATTTTGGCGTCTAATTCAGCTGTGACTGATACAAACATCAACTTTTATTGTGATAAACTTGAGAATAAGTTTGGCTTTATTGTATTTTAAATTAAATTTGGTTACGCTTAATTTTTCTCACTTAAAATGGACAGATTTTCACAACAGCATCAGTTCTCGGGTCATTTTTTAATTCTGAGACTGTAAAAGTGTAGAGTTTGAAGAGAAAATAACAATGAATTTGTAAACTCTAAACACAAGCTGATAACACAGATAACATAAGAGAAAGCTTGAATTTAAAAAGGAGGTTTACGTGAGAATCAGCTTCTCACCTGCTGCTCTCATT
>JAPZDV010000023.1:26106143-26131393 GCA_029814665.1 Acanthurus lineatus
AGACTAAAGTTTTAAAATCAGTTTTAAGTTCGTCTTTTACTCTCCTTACTGATAATTTCTGCTTGAGGTTTATTTCAGGTATAAAATGTATTTTAGAACTTTTAATAAGTTTGTGAAGAAACTGATGTGACTTTTATTTTCCACATACTTTTGTTTTTATTAAAGCGCAGTTTGTGTCACAGAATATTCAGATAATTCACACATGATGAACTCGCACTGATCCCTTTCAGTGTGTTTGACAGATGACTCCCTCCTCCTCTTCACTCCTCCCACCTCCATCCTCCTCCTCCTCCTCCCACTCGTGGCTCCTCTTCTCTGTCAGACGGAGATCCGCGTCTCCGCCGGTCGCATTTCACCGCGTCCCGGCCTCTGAGCGCTCCGGAGCGGCCGAGCGCGCAGAAACTTCCCGGGCAGGAGGGCGACCCGCTCCGGCTGCAGCTGAACACTCCGACCTCACCTCCACCCGCAGCGGTGAACGATCCGAGCGGTCAGCTGCGTATTTACAGACAATTTTTAATGAAATCTTACCACTTTGGGGTATTTTTCCCTCATCGGTGATGCCTCCAGACCGGAGCCGCCCCGGGACGCACCCAAACCCGACAGGTGCGCCTGTAGACACGACCAGAGACTCCGTGAAAACTGTTTCTGCGCAAAGATGAGGCGATAATAATTTTTGTTGTAGTTTAAAGTTGTGAATTTCGCTTTTCTTGGACAGATTATCGGAGGGCTGAGATGGATGGATCGTTTTGGAAAACGCCTCATTTCGATCTGACGGGCTGAACAGAACCACACGATGCTGCTTCCAGCCTTCAGGTTCCTCTGTTTGTGGCTCTGCGTCGAAGCCGTCGCGAGTCAGTTCCACTGGAGGAAAACAAAGACGACTTTCAGTCCTCATTATGAATCCACCGCCGCTGACAGGAATGCGCAGAGCTGGAGATGGCGCACAGTCGTCGGGGAGGACAATGGGGGGACGCCCGGTTCGAGTGCGCAGGCCTCGTGGCCGGATACACTGAACCCAGCACCCCCTGAACGGGCTGGGACGCGGTTACCCCGGCGCGCTGTGCGTAAAAGCGATGCGCAAAGTGGGGTGCGGCGAATCCAAACTGTACCCGGAGACGAAACTTTGCGCGCGGATGGAAACAAGGCTGGTGAGCCGCGGAGTGATGGATGCGCTACGGGCGAAGTGCTCAGACAAACCCCGCATGGACACAGCTGTAGCTCCGGGAGGACCGGACACAAGCGGCGGCAGAAACGGAGCGCAAAACCCCGCAGGACGAAGCGGAGCGAGCCGCTGCAGGACGCAGCCGCGTGGGAGGCTCTGCCCGCCGCCATGGCGCAGGAGCAGGAGGCCGAAGCCCCCTTTGGACGCAACGCCAGCGACTATGAGGAGGAGTACACACTGCCGGACTTCCCCGACACCACGCCGCTCGGGCCGGTGAACACGCGCACCAGACGCAAGCAGGTGAAGAACCCGTTCTACCCGGTAACGGCGGAGTCGTACGGCGCGTACGCGGTCCTGATCACCGCCGCCGTCATCTTCAGCGTCGGGATCATCGGGAACGTGTCGGTCATGTGCATCGTGTGTCACAACTACTACATGAGGAGCATCTCCAACTCGCTGCTGGCCAACCTCGCGCTCTGGGACTTCGTCATCATCTTCTTCTGCCTGCCGCTCGTGGTCTTCCACGAGCTCACCAAGAACTGGCTGCTGGGGGAGTTCTCGTGCAGGATCATCCCTTACCTGGAGGTGAGAGGGGAGGGGTGACCAGCTCTGTGTGTGTGTGTGTGGAAGATGTAGGCTGACAGGTGTTCAAGCATGACGTCATTTTGAAGGTAAAGTTTCCCCACATCAGACTTTGTTTGGAGTCCAGGACAGAAGTTTTAAACTTAAACACTTTATACCAATGAACACACCATGAGAAGCTTCAAAGCTCACAGGTGAGGAGCAGAACTTTTACAGGTGAACCCATTTTAAGTCTGTAATTATTCTTTTCGGTGTAAATTATGGCAGATTAAATCCACAGTTTTTAATTCTGACAGGCTTCATCAGTCTGAGTTTATCTTCAGCCTCCTCGCTGAGCTGATGGAGGAAAAGTAACAGTGAGAAGAAATTTTGAACCAAGAGACTCAAACTTTGGAACGAAACCTGCTGATGAGCACCAACATGTAGAGTCGATGCAGGCGGAGCTGAGTGAAGGTGTGGTGGGTGGATGTGACTCTCAGATTAACAGCCGTGAGCAGCTTCAGTGTGTCTGCTGGAGAAACAGGAAGTCCTCGTGTTTATGAGTCTGTTCATCACAAACAGACTCTGAACTCGAGTTTTGCTTTTGAACTCAGACGTAAAAGCTGAGTTTGAGCAAAAACTAAGCAGTTTTTACTCAGAATATATGTATTCTTGGATGAAATAATCTGTAATTCATCACATATCAACAATCTGTACACAGAGACTGAATGTTAAATCACTGCTGGGTTGTGGAGTCCCGACTTTTCCAGTTTAGCCGTCGCCATCTTGTTATTTTGGAGCCTGAAGTGGCTGTTTTTGGTCTTCTGGTGGAGAGGAACTGCTAACAATGACCGAGTGACACTTAAACTAGATATAATCTGAGATTTCAGACTTCAGTTCTCAGTAATACCACTAAAGAAAAAAGATTTCTTGAGAAATCTTTCACAAGATGTGTTTTGCACATCTTCATTCAGTTTATTAGTTCTGAAACTGTTTTAAATGTCATTATCAGATGATTTGGAACTGAAAACTGATCCAGTTCTGCAGAGAAAACAACAGAAGAAGAGATCCTGCTGTAGATTAAACGTCCTGTTCACGTCGTGACAGTTTCCTGTTCGTCTCGGTGTGTTTGATGCCGTCAGACGGCAGCGAGGCTTTAAATCAGGTTTAATGTGAACCGTCTTTAATCTGATCAGCGTCACATCAGGAAACAAGACGACACCTGCTGCAAACGAGACGTCCCGTTATCCAATCAGAGTGAAGATCAGGATTAATGAGGAGTCTCACAGACTGGGATTAGACACAGACGACCCCCTCATGATAGTCCCCATCAGCGGGGACGAGGAGGCCTCAGATTAGATTTGGATGTGTTTAGACTTTGTATAGATTATCTTGTTTTGTGTCAGTTCTTCCTCATTTGTTCTTAATTGTGAAATCTTCAAATTTAAACTTTAAATTATATTTCAGACGATATCGTTCTCTAACTTTTCAGCTACAGTTCGTCCCTGAACACAAAGAAAAAAGATGTTCGCAGGTCGTTGATGGAAGAACTTGATCTCTAACCTACAGATGTTTTTGTGTCTGAATCCCTGCAGCTGGTTCAACATCTGGAAACACTGAAACCAGGAGAGTCGAGGATGTTAGAACAGCAAATTAAAGGCTGTGGTTTTAAAATCACATGTAAATGTCTCGTATAAGTGTCCGTAAACTTTTGGCCATGTGGTGCCTGTGTCTGTCGGTGACGTTTGGTTGTGTTTGAAACTTGTTGACATGTTTGAAAACCAGCTGAAAGGCTGAAATGTGACATCAGCAGCAGCAGGTCGACACGTTGAGGAGAAAATGTTTTTAATGTGAATTCTGGAGACAAAAGGTCACGTTTGTTGAGTTTAATCTTCTTAACAGCAGCAGATCCATTTGTTTGAGATCGTGACCCACATGACATCAGTGACGTCACCGAACGACCGACGACCTCTTTTGTTTTGATCTCTGGCTTTTGGTCATTATTATCTTTAAATATATGGTGATTTTTAAAGCTGAAGCCTTCACAGCTGAAAACAGAATAAACACAGCTGTCATTCGAGGAAATTTGTACGGAGGCTTTTTGCTGCAACACCATAAAAAATAAAAATGAATCAGTATCGTGTTATTATGTGATACCTTTGTTATAACCATAAAAGTTTCATGTTATTACGTAAAAATTCATTGTTATAACAATACACTATCATTAAACGATAAACTTTTCACATTATAATGTGATAATTTAATGTTTTTACAACAAAATATGGCATTTTAAACAATGTGCTTATCATGTTATAATATGATAAGTTTACTGTCATAACATATAAAAGTACATTGTTATAATAATTATTACGTTGTAACATGAAAATACAATTTTATCAAGTAAAAATATCATGTTATATGTTAGAATTATTATTGTTATTACGTGATATTATCACATTTATTTTTATTTTTATGGCATGGCAGCAACATGCTTCCATAGTAAATTTGACCCAAAATTAATGCATATGAATATATTTTTCTACCTTCACATGACCAGCTCAACTTTAAATGTGTTTGTTTTTTTACAGCTGCTACTAGCATAACAAACCCAAATCTCAGTCTGAACTGTTGGTGGTTAAATTGCATTGTGGGTAACGTAGTTTAAATGGATTTGGGTGAAAAACGCAGCTTCTCTAAATCTGCTGCGTAGCTTTGAGTAACAAGGGCTTGACAGGAAGTGACATCACGACTCTGGTTGTTTATGACAGTCGCTCACCAGCAGCGTTACACAGTGTCCTCCAACCGAACACACACACACACACACACACACACCCACACACAAACACACACACTCCCATACACAAACAACTGGTTTGCCTGTCTGTTGTCTTTCATACAGTGTGAAGTGTTTACAGCTGCTGAGACACAACAGATGTGGTTTGTGACATCATGACGCAGAGCAGAACAGTGTGTTTGTGTGTGTGTGTGTGTGTGTGTGTGTGTGTGTGTGTGTGCGTCTGAACTGTGTGTGAAGTAAACAAGTTATCTGATTGGCTCTAACGTCTTCAGAGTTCACTTTCAGGTCACCTCAGGTTTTAGAGTTCAGGTGAAATTCAGATGAAGGATTGTAAATCCTCTCTGACGTGAAACTCGACTCTTCTTCTCCTCTCAGGTGGCGTCTCTCGGGGTCACGACCTTCACGCTCTGCGCTCTGTGCATCGACCGTTTTCGAGCCGCCACCAACGTGCAGATGTACTACGAGATGATCGAGAACTGGGCGTCCACCACGGCCAAGCTCGCCGTCATCTGGGTGGGCGCTCTGCTGCTGGCGCTGCCCGAGCTGCTGATCCGACAGCTGGTCACCGAGGACGGCGAGTCGCCTGACGTCACGCCGTGCGAGCGCTGCGTGGTCCGGATCTCCACTGAACTTCCGGACACGCTCTACGTCCTGGGACTCACCTACGACGGAGCTCGACTCTGGTGGTACTTCGGCTGCTACTTCTGCCTGCCGACGCTGTTCACCATCTGCAGCTCGCTGGTCACGGCCCGCAAGATCCGCCACGCCGAGCGGGCCTGCGTCCGCGGCAGCAAGAAGCAGATCCAGCTGGAGAGCCAGATGAACTGCGCCGTGGTGGCGTTGGCCATCCTCTACGGCTTCTGCATCATCCCGGAGAACATCTGCAACATCATCAGCGTTTACATGGCGGCCGGCATCCCCGCGAGAACCCTGGACATCCTGCATCTGGTCAGCCAGCTGCTGCTGTTCTGTAAGTCCGCCGTGACGCCGGTGCTGCTGTTCTGCCTGTGCCAGCCGTTCACCAGAGCCTTCCTGGACTGCTGCTGCTGCTGCTGCGACGAGTGCGGCCCGCCCCGCTCCCCCGCCGCCGCCGCCAGCGACGCCGACAACGAGTGCAACACCACGGAGCTGGAGCTGTCGCCCTTCAGCACCATCCGCAGGGAGGCGTCCACCTCCGCCACCTACGCCGCCGTGGGGACACACTGCTGAGGTCGAAGGTCGAGGGTCGTCAGCAGTGGTGGGCGGAGCTTGTCTTCTGATGTGATGAGGGATCTGATTGGTGGACGCGTTGACACATCAGGCTGTGAATCCCTGAGTTTGTTTTTAAACTCGAGTGCGACGTGGCGAAAGAAGACACAGTCAGTTTTAGTGAAAAGCTTTTTTCTGTTTAGTTCTTTTTCATTAACTCACCAGAACTTTTATCGAATCTGCACTCAGTTTTATTTTTTATTTAGTGAGTTTTCACTGTTTTTTACAGAAGCTGAGAGTCGACATGGAGCCACTTTCACAAACAAAAAAGTGGTTTGACATCTTAAAATATGTGATAATTTTATGAAACGTTTCTGTAATTTCCTAAGAAGTTCTCTGGAAAAAAAAAAAGAGATTATTGTAGTTCGGTTAGTTAGTTGTGTTGAATTTACGAGCACTTTTAACTGTCCTGTAAAGAATTACACATTTTAAAACAGAAAATATATTTATTTATCGTCTTTTGCTGCAAACTTTATTCTCCGTAGATGTCGAATTGTGAACTTTCTTGTAGAAAACTTTCACATCTTTACACATTCAGCTTTGTTTCTTTCCAGGAAGTTTTTAGAAAGTTACAGACCTTTCAAAGTAAAATGTCACCTAATAATCATCATCATGATCAAACATGGCGGCTCTCAGCACCTGTAGTTCTGTTTGTTCCGATGTTTTCTTTCTTTGTACGTGCGAGTCAAAGAAACTTCCAGTAATAATTTGAAAATTGCTGTTGTTACTCTGTGTGTGTGTGTGTGTGTGTGTGTGTGTGTGTGTGTGTGTGTGTGTGTGTGTGTGTGTTGCTCTTCACTCTGTGTTTTAAAGCAGAAAACTGCACTCAGCTCAGCATGTATGTAATGTTAGTTATTGTTTTTCTTTTTTTAGCCACCAGAGACGTGTCACTTTAATTAAAAAGTATTTTAAAATACGTTTTTTTTTTTCCATTCGGACGGTTAATTTATTTGTTCACCGGCAGCTCATCGTTGTCTCTAAAGCAGAGCTGTTTTGATGTTCAAGAGCACTTTCAAATAAACAGAAACAGGAACAAACTGCAACAAGGGCATCGTCAGACGTTCATTTGTGAAGTAAAATCAGTTTATGACGCAGAAATCATTGGATCTGTGGATTTATCGGAACAGATGCAAAAAAAAAAAGATAATTTTTGACTCTTTTTGACAGCACATCTTCTCAATGCAGCAGTTAGCCCTCAAAATTGATGAAAGCATCCAAAAAAGTGAGATAAATACATAATATTTCCCTTCAAGTTGTGATTCACAGTCTGAGAACTCAGAAGTTTCTTACTTTCTGCTGCAGATTTATGAAATAAAAAACCGATAAAAGAGCATCAGCAGCCTCCATCACAGACAGAAACATCCGAATAAACAATATTAAATTAGCATCAGTAATTCATTTTCAATACTAATGACTGAATATTCTCCTGCTTTGCCATTATAACTTGATTACAGCGTGACGTTTGAGGGACGGAGAGCCAGAAAATCAAAAAAGCTTTCAGACTTGCTGCTTCTTAAATAGGTTTGTTGAAACTCAAACGTCAGTAAATTTTCCCTTTGAGCTCTGTGATTTGATGTTTCCTGTCGGTGAACTCTGGAACCTTGATTTTTTCTCAAGAACCAGATGTTTTCTAAAGCAGCTGTTGATGTTTTTGTACATCCTGAACATTAGTGTTCATCAGGATGCCTAAAAACGCTCCAACGTCACAACTTTATTTTGTTCTGTGCTACTTTTTTACTACAGGCTACAGGCAAAAAAATAGTATACAATCTTTCTCGGTTGCTCTGGAGGCTGCTGGGTTTCCTGCAGTCACAACATGGAGCTTCATTAGCGGAGATAAAACTGTGCAACAGATTTTTGCACGTTAGAATTGTGCAAAATCGTAATCAATGCCACGAGAAAGAGAGATTGAAGCAGATGGAAACATATTAATGTGAAAACAAAGCAGAGTGAAACTCTTCATCAGCGTCCATGCAGAAGACACAGCCGCCATTGTTTGCACAGTTCCGACTGAACGCCAGATGTTCTCGTCTTCTCCGAGTCACAGTCGGTCCAAAAACAACCGAATGTTCCTCAGACACAAACAGAAGGCAGCCGGCGTTGATAAATTAACACAGAAACATTTTGAAATTAGTTTTATTTTGCTCAAATTACATAAAAACCTTCAAGACAAAAACCAACATGTCCTCCTCTGATTCCAGCCGACTTGCTGCGTCACAAAACTCAGCTGGTTTTTTTTCTGTCTCACCATCGTTTCGTCATCATCATCATCATCATCACCACCGCCCAGCCGTGGAGGACACAGCACGCCATTGTCCTCGCTTCCCGTTGTCATGACGACAGAGGGAGTCTGCCTCTCAGCTGGCCGTCGCAGTGAACAGAGCCACAGTACCACATCCAGGCTCCGTCTCACTTAGAGAAGAAGGTTTCTGGTCCGATCCGGTGAAGTCTGGCCACTTTAAAAACACATCCTGTTTGCTGTTTGTCGTTCAGTTCCAACATGAAATAAATAAATAAATAAATAAAATGAAGTGCAGCAGGTGAATTTGTCGACAAATTAAACTGCTGACCTCAGCAAGAAGAAACAGTGCTTCTTTTGTTCAAAATCATTACTGTGCAAATAAACATTTGTTGGTTCTGGTGCAGCTGTTTTAAGCTCAACATCTTAAATTAAACAGTGAGAATTAACACCGTAAATCTGTTTATTTACACACTGAACCCTGAAAACTTGAAGCTTCACACGTTAGCATTGTGTCATGAATACAGTTAGAATTTAATATGTTGTCAAGAAGCTCATGCATGTGAAACTAAACAGTATTTTTGTGTAAAACATTCAAACTATTTTAATATTTAGCATGCTACTCAACATGTTAATTCGTATTAGCACTAATCATTTAGTATGAATGCTAACAGGGACATTTATTTATGGTCTTTTGGTTCAGCTAGCAAGCTTGTTAGCATGCTAATATTCAAATATAAGCAGGCTAACACTGTCAGAGTTAGAATACTCTAAGCTTAAGTTTAGCATTTTAGCCTAAAGCATTAAACACTGTATGCAATATTTTGAAGTTAAGATGATGATATAAGATTCCAATATTTCTTTAAAATGGTAACTTCCCTAGCTTTAAAATGCTAATATGTTAATCAAAACATTATATTAGTATTTTTTGCTTAATATGATCAACATTTTAGTATGTTGACAGTGTTCAGTTGAAATATTAGCATTTTTAATATGTTAATTCGCATTTTAGCTCCTTTACTAGTCATTCTTTCAAGATATGGGTTAGTTTCTAGTTTTCTCTCATAATTATGTTGCTTTTTTTTGTTTAGCCTGTTAGCATGCCTTTATTTTAATTTTAGCATGTTTACATGTCAGTTATTTACATTTTCACATTTTTTACTTAGCTGGTTAGCATTAATTTAAGAGAATCTGGCTTTAGAAATGTGGGTAAAATTGCATTTTAAGCGTAATGTTTTGCAAGTTTCCATCGTCATCAGGTTGTTATTCCCCCTTTCAAACAGCTAGAAACTGTAACCAGGTAATTAGAGCATGTTATCTGATAATTGTCAATGTCTGTACAAAATTTCTTAATAATACATCTTAAACTTTTTACTCCAGACCAAAGTGTCCCTGCACATTCAGATCTTAGCTTACAGCAAACCAACAGCTGAAGGTTTTGGTCTGAAAGTCAATAAAGTGGACAGATTATTTGCAGCTCCCAGCAAGAACTGCAGAGAATATTTACATTCCTGTCTGCAGAAAACATGTAAAGCTTGAGCATCTGAACATTAACATTCATATTTCTGCAGTTACATCTGTAAATAATTGCAGGCTTTGCATTTATCTGTCCAGTCAGGTCCTTCACACTGCTGTTAGGAAACATCAGACGGTTTGTGTTTGCTTAACACGTCGAGGTCAGATGGAAATACATGAACTCCAGTATCTTAAATCAGATGCACAAAAGAAAAAAAAGTTTATGCTGTAATTTAAGGGGCACCACTTTTAGTTTTCTTAAAAATCTTAAACATTACTTTCCCCCAATCATTCGGTATAAAGTTTGCATGAATAGCAGATAATTGCACAACATTCTTGTCTAATTGTGCTCATCACAGGATCACCAAGAGGTTGGAGTGGGAGACTCTTTGTATGTAAACTGCATTCTTCTCTAATCACCCGTTTGGCTTTGATTTGTTCTCTGGCTCCAAACTTGCGTGTCCGAGTCTTTTGTCGACGAGGCCGACGGCTCCAGTCGCTGCTCCTGTAATTAGACATCGCCATTCATTCAGAAACAATGAGGCAACGGGTACACCGAGGCTCCTGACCTTCTCTCAAAACGCTCCCAGGACTGCTTTCTGGAATGAGACGGACGTCCTGGGAGGGCCGGGATCGCCGCCCCCCGATTGGTGGACAGAAGCCAGACTTCCACGGCAACTACGACCACTCGTCCTGGAAGTAAAGATTTGGATCTTTTATTTTTTTCCTGCTGCTGAGATGTCTTAACATCAAAAACAAACAAAACAAACATAATGGATATAAAATAACAAAGAAGACACATATCTGCACTTTCGAGCATTTTTTCCATTTTTTTCCATTTCCAGATTGTTCAAGAAGCTGAAAAAATTCATGTCCAACAACAATAAACTGTTGCTGTGGTTCAGTACCCAACTTTCTCAAACCTGATAAACATATTACAAACATATTTACCCCCAAATACATTCCGTTTCCACGTTATGCTAAAGTTTATGCAGTCAAATACAACGGCAATAAATACCACTGTGATGATTTAATGTTATGTTAAGGTTTCTATTATTTTATTCTCTGAATTCAGTGTATCAGTGAGGGTGGACTTTGTGTAAAAATTTCATCATGCAAAACAGGGCAAATGCAAAAAAATTGCTGCCTGCTGAATGATCACACTACAGCAGATAAATGTGCAGGATTAAGGAGCCATCTGCTGCAGGTTTACTGAAAGTCTGACCAGAAGGTGTCAAAATAGACCAAAGACCAACTTCCCTATCCTTATCCCCCGCTGTGCTCAGACTGAAACAGAAAGATCTCGGCTGCAGACGCACTCGTTCGTCCATTTTCTCTGCAGTGTGACAGTTTTTCTGCTGCTAACCGGCTCCGACTCTGCAGCAGCCCTTCATGCCTCCGGGCGAAGAGTCCTAATGGAGGCCGACTGCAGCTGCTGTCAGAGAGCTGCAGTGATCTGATCCTCTCTAAAGATTCCCTCTGGCCGTCTGCTGCAGCTCCATCCACCAACTCTTCACATCCAATCTGTTTCTCCACGTAACAAACTGAAACTCTGCAGACTGAAGTGTCACCTCACACCCAGAGCGAAGAAGAGAAACTCCAGGCTGCTTCAGAAGGTCCCAATGTGGAAGACACGTAGATTCAGAACATCTGATCAAACTGAGATGCTTTTGGGATAGTTTTTTGTTCTAACTGGGCACAAAGCTGCAAAAAAATCAGCAGAAACAGTCTGAAAAAGGTGAAACAAACAGAAAACCGAAACAGAGAAGCATGAACAGCGACGTAAAACAGGAAGTGAATATAGGAGATTGGAAAGTTCTGTGATGGAAAGTGCTGACTCATGCTTTAAGGCAAAGCTAGACATTTTCCTGAGCTATTAATCTCGTCTTGAAGTGCCTCCACGGGTTATATTCATTGTTAACAGAGCAGACGTCACAGCAGATCAAACACATGAAATCGCCCTCCGCATTTTGGACGTGTACGTATTTTTTGATCCTTTCATCGTTTAATCTGTGATTTTTGTCATCAACCCTTCGTATCAACAGTTTTTTATGCTTTGAAAGCAGCATGTTCTCACTTGAAGCCTGTCTCTGTCTGGCCTGCTGTAAGTTGTGTAAATGCCGTTAAGTGCTGCAAAGTGTTGCAAAATGGTGTGTTAACAGTTTGCACGAGCGTCAAACTTTTCTTTTGGCCATATAGTCTTTTGCATGACAGAGATACTGAGTATACGAGTAGAGATGATTCACCGCAATGTTACGAAAACACTCACTCTTCCTGTCTCCTAAGTAGGCGTAGTCACATCTCCCTCCTATTAATTAATTTATTTAAAAAGCGGGTTGGCTAACTGTGTTTCTGGCTTAATTACACAGCCTTTTTATCAACCCTACAAAATCACGAGATCTCGCAAGACCTTGTTTTCTGTGTCGGACTCGGCTCAAACAAATTTGACTTTCTCCTGATTTGTTTGAATGAAAAATGTTGTTTTAGTGTCAGAATGCTGGGAAGATGTGTGGCTTGTGGAAAATGAACACAATATTTACTTTCATGACTACGGAGCGAAAGATTTGACCATTAACTCTGATCACGTTCACTTTCCTCAAAGATCGTAATTCACTCCGAGCTGCCATAAGTCTCCTAAAAGGGGCGTGGCCTCTGGTGAAACCACATGACATAAATCAGGAACAGAGCTGAGTCGATTGTCTTCTTCTCTCAAATGTCTCTGTGCACAATTACTTTATTATTTTTATGGGTAGATGGTTTGACTTGGTGGGCCATTTCTGGCCCGCGGGCCGCAGGTTGAATGGCTCTGCTTTGAGGTTTTAGACGATTGGTCGGATGGAAGTGAACAGTGGTGCGGTGGCGTCACACTAACAGAAGGAAGGTCGTGGGGTTCAAACCTGCCGGGGTTTTCGTGTTCTCCCTGCATTCAGGTGGGTTTCCTCCGTCCGAAGTCTCCGTGTGTTGAACTGTGTGATGAACTGGTGACCCGTCCGGAGCGTTCCCGCCTCTGGCCCGGTGTCAGCTGGGATCGGCTCCAGCTCCATGCAACCCTGCAAAGGGAGGATAAGCAGTTATAGAAAAAGAGGATGGATGGGAATGTGAATGGGGGGACGGATCTGAGAGCCCGCCCGCCCAATTACGACCATGAAAGAGCCTTTTGACAAACAGTTCGAGTCGGCATCCATAATGCATCTGCTGTGACAGAAAACAGAGGCTGGAGCCGTCTGACAGATCGCAGCCTGGCTGTTGTTGCTGGGAGCATATTTTCTAATTGTGTTTCCCCCCCCGACAGTGCAGGGTGAAATATGAGGGGGGGTATAAAAGGAGGGGGTGAAGCCCCTCAGTGAGGAATCAGTTTTGGGCAGCAGGGTGTTCAGTCACAGCCGGTGACCTAGAAATGTTGCTGCAATCCCCAACAAAAGGAGGAGAACCAGGACAATAAAGCTCTTATTCCCCCTGGACGACAGCTTCCATCTGACAGAGCAGATTATACAGGCAGGACGACGACCGGGCCGAGCCGAGCCAAGCCGGGCCGGGTCGGGTCGGGTCGGACCAGGCTGCCGGAGCAGGGAGGGGGCGACACGAAGGGCGACAGCTCCACCAGGACGAGGCTGCAGCTCAGGGAACAACCAGCTGTTGGGGGGTGTTGAACTTCGCTCCTCTCTGGATTTGGTGATTTGGTGACCCCACCCCCGAACCCTGACCCGCAACCCCTCCTCTGGGGTCACCATGAGCTCATAATCTCAATCTGAGAGACACTTTGGCTTAACGAGGCGTCAGGAAAACTGATATATGATGACAGCTGGATTAATGGTGATTTAATCTGAAGTCTTTGGATCTTTTCACAATAAAAACAATTTTTATATTTCCAGCTGACATTAACAACTGATGATGTTACTTATGTGTCACCAAAGAGAAGAGACATAAATTAAGTTTAGGTTAACAAAGTTTAAGAAAGATGGCAGTCAGTGGTGTGTTTGTAGGTTTAATTTGCAGAATCTCAATCAAATTTATTCTTTTTGGGGTCTTTTCAGCAAAACTTTCACTTTATATAATACGATAAGATATTCCTTTATTAGTCCCACGATGGGAAAATTTGCATTGTTGCAGCAGCAAGTGGACAGTAAAAGACAGAATGTAAAAAGCAGCAATAAGAATATAGAACAATAAATAATAAGTACAAAATAAGAACAAAAAAAATAATACGTTTGAGTTATATAAGTGAATTTACTGAGTGTTGCAGTTTATTTTCCTTTTTGACTGTTTAAAAAACAGTTTTTGCATGACTTTACTTGTCCGGCGTTCGTGTTGTATGTGATTTTTAGAGCCATTAACATTAAAACCGTCTGTGTTCAATCAAAAGTGACGGCAATCTGTGACAAAACTACTGCTTGTTTTGGAAAAAATAGGTTTGACTCTATTTTGCTGTATTTGTACGTAGATACACTGATAAATGTGCATTTATGAGTTAAAATGTGAAATCAGTTGAGAAAGAAATCTGCTCTTTGTTTGACCTGCAGCCTTGTTGTCTGATGTAAATTTTTTAGCAAAATTATATAACAAAATCTGTCACAAGCAGACATTTGTGACAAAATTTAATGTGTTTTTTGTTTTTCTCACTTTTCAAAATAAAAGAATGAATTATTATATATTTATAGGTTCACTGTGGGAGAGCTTACAGATGACCGGCTCCCTCTCCAGATGTCAAAGGCTCTTCTAAAATGATGGAAACACAATAGTTTTTATTTTTAAGTGATTAAGTGACAAGATTACATAATAATGAATATCATTTTACATTTCTGCTTTATTCTTTTTAAAGAACCTACAAAATCTCACACACTGCTCTTCTATAATATCACAGAAAATGTCCTGACATTGTTGACGTTCCTCTGACTGGGAGGTAAAGTCATGTTCATTCACGTCTTCAGTTTTCATGAAATTCAAACATTAAAATCTTCAGATTTGTCCTGTGAAATGTGAACTGATGTGTCTGTGATCACTTCACGTAAACAAAATGTAAATTTACCGGCTGGATTTAAGCTGAATATCCGTTTATAAGCACCGCTGCACCTCTGCAGCCGACCACACTGACTGTTGTGGAGATGTTTTTGGATACGAAACGTTGTGTCAAACCTGCAGGTCACAGCAGAAACCAGCAAAACATGAAATATTCATCGAGTTCACAACAGGCCGGCTGTTCTTCAGAGCAGCTCCGTCACAAACACACTCGGTTCTTCTGAAAGGACCAGCTGATGCTTACGAGGCCTGAATATGGATGAGAGGACGTGAAATGATGCGTTGTGACTTAAAATCTCACTGTGCTGAGGAATTCATTCATTCACACGACGAAACAACAACGAGTGTGTGTTTCAGCACCGAGCTCTGCACATTCCAGACGCCACAGAAAGGATCCGGATTTACCGTGAACTCTGAATTTACTCCTATGAAATTTTAAATTTTACTCAGTGCTTTTTCCCCCAGACAGACAGACAGACAGACAGAGTCATTGCTGGTCCAGTTTCCTGTCTCAATGCTAAGCTAAGCTAACCAGCTGTAGCTTTATGTTTACAGAACAAACATGACCGTGGGATCAAAACGAAGCAGCAAGTTTCCTTTAAAGTCCACCTTAAATGGCATTTTGAGAACATCTAACTTCATATTATGATGGTTTAACAGCAAAAACAGGATATGTGGGTGGGGCAAAACACATGGAGCAATTTGATTGGATTATAAAACAGTTGGTCGTATCATAGCAACCATGGAAGAATTTGATGCTTTGGATATAAACGATACAGAGTTTTTGGGGCTTTTTCAATCACAAACTGCAGATTTTTGTCTTTAAACTAGTAAGTACATGTGTCCACAACCGGACACTGCAAACTACTTTTGCCCATAATCGGACACTTTGGCCGTGACAGACTTTCTGGTATTTTCCCACCATTACCGTTGGCGATCGCCGGTTAAACATCGGTTGATGTATTTTATATATGTTAAATAATCTACATGTTGAATTTCATGTGTTTACATAAACATTTAAATGTCTAATTACAACATTAAAGTGATCTTGATAAGAGCAAGCAGTAAGAACACTTAAATCGTGTTCAGGCGAAGATCGTCCCACCGGAAGTTTCTCTGATTTTTTTCACTTTACTACTAAAACACTGTATTCTTATGAGCGCACAGTCTTTTATTTTGAAGGAAGGAAGTTTTGTCCGGTTATGGACCATAGTAGCAAACAGCCAAAACAGCGCTGTTAGCGCTTTTTAAACAACTCTGATGAGCACAGGACTGAAGTAAATAATGAAAACATTATATTGCTGGAAAGGTGAGAAGTTAGACTTTACAGTAACTGTTTTGACTGTAAATATTTCATTACCATTTTTATTAGTATAAAAAGGGAAATATTCATGTGTTAGCATGCTAGTGTCCGGTTGTGGACACATAGACTATAAATGTGACTGAATTTGGATATAAAAAATAAAAAGGGACAATTTTTTTGTAATTTCTTTTGCTTAACATTGTGAATAATACAACCATTGATATAATCTAAAAGGATTTAAAAGACTTTTTTTTAAAAATTATTTCATATGAACTTTAAGATTTCAGCAGGTTTTTGAAAGAAATCCTGGATATAAGCAACTTTTATGAAAACTTAAATAACTGTCTCAAATTTTTTATTCTTTCTGCAATAATAATTTTAAAAAATGATTTAAACTTTTAAAAAAATTACCAAAAACAATCCTGACTAGGAACCACTTAGAAAATTTGAAAAGCTTTCATTTGTAAACCTGGAAAGCAAAGTCAAGCATCACCCGAACATTTAGTTTTCTGTTTGGTGACTCTCTTCCTGTTTAGGAGGCCTGAGATGTTTTGCAGTTTTAAAGAAACTGAGCCGTGATGACTTTAAAATAATCTCCTCCTGTGTGTTTGGTGCACAGCTCAGCGTGAGCCGAGCGTCTCTCAGATCTTTGCTGTGTGAAATCAGAAGCAGAAGTCGAGACGCGGCGATCACAGCCGACTGCTGCAGGAGGAAAATGTTTCTGACAGCAGAACTGAAAACAGAAAGAAAATCCTGCAGCCTCGGGGACAGAAAGCCGAGCGTGAGGACGCGAAAAGAAACCGAGTCAGAACGATCAGTGTCACACTGAGTCACACAGCATCAGATTCTGGTTTTTTAATGTTTTTTCTCGCTTACTATCTCCTTCCTGTTGCATCACTGGCTGCTCTGCAAATGTGCTTTTCATGCATCAAACATGGAGCTTTTTGAATGTGTTTAATCACAAATGAGCTGTATTTTATTTTACACATCAACAACGGCCTCCGTGTTTGCTGTTTTTAGCCACTTTGAATTTAAATTCTTGACTCTTCAAAGTGAAAACACAGAGAAGTGAAGAAGCAAACTGTAATGGCTCCAGACAAACAGGGTTTTCTGCAGGAATTGAGGCTTCGTTGGATCTCGACTCAGTAATTTGTGCTCAGGTCTGCATTTCACAAAGAGATTAGGAAGTTTAGTACCTTAAGAACAGATCTGAAGTTTTAAAATCTTAATTTAATCCCTGTAGGTTCATGTGTGAATGCAAAGAGTTGTTGCTGTCGTTCCCTTTTTCTTGTTTTGGGTGCAAAAAGGAAAAATTACTTCTGAAGTTCAGTTAAAGTTAATCAGATGTCTGATGCTAAACATCCAGTGAAACATTTAAAGGACAGTTCAGATTTTCTGACAATTATTTTCATTCAGCGAGCAAAAATACAAGCTTGCAGCTCATTTAGATTGGTTGATTGTGTAATTTACCCACATTAAAAGATGAACAACTTCACTCTTTTCACTTAAACGTGCTGAATAGTGTATCAAATGTGTCACATCCACATTAAATCAGTCAAGGGTCAATCGTTCATTGTAAATGTTATTAAAGCAAAAGACACAGCCCAGCTGCTGTATTTATGATTTTTAAAAAATCTGATAATATGATTAAGTGCATAAAATAACACTGGACAGGAGGTCAATAGTTATCAGATGCCTTAACAGGATTAAAAAACATTCTCCTCTTGATATCCAGAGTTAAACTGACTCCAAAACAAACCAGATGGTCACTGAACTCCACCTGCTTCGTGTTGATGTTCACGTTGATCAGTAACACGACAGCTGTTTGTGCAGCTGTTCAGTGTTTTCCCCTTCAAAATAAAACATAGAGAAACCCTTAGTTTTGTGTTTTTCTTACTGTAAATACTCATATAGACTCTGCAGGGCTGATTTACCGACATGTGCAGAAACAGAGAAGCAAAAGGTTGATTTCTGCAGATTTTACTCTTGATTTCAACATTATAATTTGATCAGCACAGCTGGGAATTACTGCTGAACATATGATATTGATGAGTCACAAATATAATAATCACTGGTTTGTGATTCATATTTAGTGAAATTTTATTTTCTAAACTGATCATGTCCGTCCTAAAGTGAAGGCTCTTTACTATAAAATATCTGAGGTCACAAACAACAAATCAGAGATCTTTTAAATTCAAAGTCTGTCTGTTTAAAACTAATTTAATTTTTTGTTCGTCCAAAGACATGAAGAGAGAAGTTTACACTGAAAGACTCTTGGTTTCCTCTTCACGTTCAAATTAAATTCAACTAGTTCCTCTCCATCACTGTCTGCTTCAAGCTGCTCTGCCATCTAGTGGTCATCAGTCTGTACTACACCACAACCATCCTAATAATACAGCAGCAAAGGGAAAGGTAACACACACTAATACACACTCAACAAAGCAGAGTTTCTCTTTGGGATGATTTTATTATGAGGTTCAGATTAAAGGGAAGTCAGAATGGGATTAAGGAGGCCAGAAAATCAAACAACAGGGAGGGAAACCATGAGAATCGATCCTTTAACCCGATCATCTCTCCTGTCAATACCACTGAAATTTTAATTGTCACATTGTTACTTAAAACTACAACACACCAGTTTTGACCACACTGATTGATTTTATCTAATGTAATCTAATTCATTTTAATAACTGCTTCATTTACCTTTTTCATCTTAATTTTTCTTTGTTTTTTCACGAACTGTTCAGAGAGAATCCTGACACATGAAGAAAAGATGGTAAATAGTGTAGAAATCAGCAGCAAAAGTGAAACTACAGTTTTAAAAGAACATTGGACTGTTTTCCTCATGCTGTCTGTAACTGAATGTTGTTTTGTTCTTGTAAAGCTTCACTGCAGAGAAAAAGAGGAAGATTAAAACTTAAACTAAAACTTATCTTTATCTAAAGACAGTCAAAATATTTCCCAGTGGGGTTATGAAGCTGCACTGAGAGCAAGGACGTGCAGTCAGGGGAGCCTCACCTGACATCATGAGAAGAAAAAAGAAATAATAATAAAAAAAATGTATTAATATTTTTCCTCTTCCCTTTTCTTTAATGCAATTTCGGTGTTATTCCGACAAATTTTGATCATTTCTGTAGTCAAAATCGCTGAAATCCTGTATGTCCTGTTTAAATACAACGGAGAGCCGAGAGGTGAGGCAGCGCGTGCCTCCCCCCAGGTGGCGCAATCCCTCACAAAGTGGATTGAGCGCGTGCACTTGACGCGTGCTTGTTGCCATTTGTCTGTATGTTTTCAACATCCTGCTTGAAGACACTTTTATTAAACGTCTCTACCATCATATTGTTCGCTTATGTATTTCACGTATGTGTGTAATATTTAAGTCTGTTCGGACAGAAGCCGTGAGGCTGCAGTACCTCCGCCTCGCAGACGGGGGCGATAGTGAGCCTGAATGTCAAGAGTTTAATACGCGGTTTACTCTTGCTAAAGTTTAAACAACAACAAGACAATCCAACACAATTTTTTCAGTAGCTGGAAATGAAGGATTTGATTTCGAAGCTAAGATTTTTTTTCAAAACTGGACTTTCAAACAAAGTAAGAATGAATAAAAACCGGGAGACCGACGCCGGAGCTCGGAGGTCCGCTTCAAACAGCGGGAGTAAGTCGCTTTTTAGCCGGAAAGATCGGCTTCGTGGCGGCGTCGCAAAAAACCGCCTTTTTTTTTGCTTTCCCTCCCTTTTGTTCTCTACGTGAGACAAAATGTCTGGACAAAAACTGGATTCTGTGGTTTGAAAAACTCGCCAAGAAGTCTCAGCAAACATGAACGATCAACTACTCACATCCAAAGTTAGATTTCTTTAAAAACTTTTTGAAACATTACGGATTGATCTGGCTCTGATTGAACAACGGAGGCTTAACATCAGCATCCACAATGCTAAGGTAAGGGAAAACACTGAGATTTTAAAAGACCTGATAATTGCAACCTGATTTTTAGCTAAACAGGAGCTAGCAAACTACTACTACAAACTATGTGGAACTATTATATGCTTTTGCCGAGAAGGATGAAAGGTTAGCTAGACACTTGGAGACATCCACTGTGTTTTCTGGCTTATCAAACAGAATAAAATATGACTTGAAATTTAGTCCCGTTAAGCAGCCCTTCACCCGAACTGTGGAATCACAAGGGCAAATATGCTTCCTCTGAGCCGCTATGAATTTAAAATTCTTCGATTGAATTGTGAATTTATGCTATTTTATTAAAATTATTTGTTTACCTCACCGCACGTCACTGACTGAGAGGAGGAACAACACTGAAGGAGGAAAAGCTTCACTTTTCTGTAAATGAAACTGAAAGTATGTGAGTGTCGAGCAGCTGCAAGTCTGTTTCTCTCTCAAGAAATTCAACTGAATCCTCCAAGTTTTTCCCAATAAACGCTGGTAAGTTCACTGACACACGAAGACAAAATGCCCTAACTACATATTTGGTAAAGTTTTAGTTCAGCTTTATCTTAAGTGTTTGTAAATGATCATTGTTACGTACTTGCTTTTTCCGCCCTCGTTAAGGTAATGCTAATGTAAATGAACGTTTCCTACAGCTGCGGCTTCACATTAAAAGCATTTAGCGGCCGAAACGCGAGTTGCCTTTTATTTTGAAGTGGGTTTGTCGCAGGTCCGTCGGTTAGCATAGCTAGCTTACCGCTATCAGTCACAATGACGGTCATTTTTAGCATCTGTTGGTCGCGGATTAACTTTAAATATGTCTGCGATCAGTTTTATGGCGTCTGTAAAGGTAAAGGAACAAGAGGAAGCTAATGTTCAAGTTTTCAAGTTAGGCTATCTATTAGCATCAGATTTACTGTGAAATGAGTCAGCTGCTTCTGTGTGTCGCTTTCACAGCAAACGTTAATCCTCCGCTTTCCTGCTCGTAAAGCTCCTCATTTTATCACATTATTAGAGGAATTTAAATGTCTTGTAACTTCGCTGCTGCTGCCGCTGCACAGATCCAGTTAGAGAGATGTGCGGTTTAATGTCACTGTGTCCTCCGTCTGATGAACCAATAAGCAGAATTCAGAGTTCTGATAGCAGTTTACTATCGATCCAGATTTATTAATAATTTTCTGGACTGAAATGCACTTCACCTCATCCTTTAAATTACACTGAAAGTCTAAACATAAAAAAATTCCACTTCCATTGAACAATGCACAGTAACAGCTTCTTTTTTTTATTATTATTTATTGGATTAGCATTTTAAATCCACCCACAACAAATACATAATAGATTTCAATATCATATGATGGATAAAGCTAATCGAAAAGGTTTAGGCTGAAGCTCATGCTTATTTTGCCGACCCTTATTACAAAACAACTTTAGCAAGGCAACTCTTTAACTACATGGTCTGAGTTACACCATAAGTCTTCTGAAAAAAGGGGAAAAAAAGATAAAATTTCAAAACATGTTACAGAAGTAAATAAACCAGTAAGTTCCATAACAATAATACAAGCAAACACAACCAAAAGTTTCAGTATTTTGTTATTGCTCTTCTTCATACCTGATTTACATATTCTCTTATTGCTTTAGTTTTATACATGTTTTTAAATGAGCAAAGTGAGCTACATATTTTTAATTCATCGTCACAGCTATTCCACAAGTTAAAACCTCTAACAGAAACACACTTCTGCTTAATATTCGTTCTTGTCTTAGTTTTTTTGAAAAAACTTGTTGCCCTCAAATCATACCGACTCTCTCTGGTTTCAAACAGCCTCCGAGTACTGTGGCACAGTAAGTTATTGTGTGCTTTGTACATTATCTGTGCCATTTTAAATTCAACTAAATCATAAAATTTAAGGGTATTTAAATTTACTTCTCTGCACATGTACAGTTAAGATTTTACCCTTTGAACTTTTGAATATAACACACAATCAACATGAAATGTATTTTACTTTGACAATGAACTTATTTTTACGCTTAAGTGCACTTATGAATTTTCCTGTCAAGTTATCACTTGCCCTTATTAATCAGAGTCCTTTCTCAGTCCATGAAATGAAAATTAACCTGAAACGGTCTTCATTCCAAGAATTAAAAAATATGTGTGAGTGTTTGCCTCAGATGAGCAAACAGGAAGCCGGCAACTATCCTCCTGTATAGCCACAGGGAATCAGCAGCAGTCTCTCACAGCCACCTAGTAGGGAAACATGACATAACCCAATGAAATGAGCAGACAGGCGACACACACATGTTGCAGCTTTAACCAGCGATGCTCATGAGGGGCACTATCAGAAATGTTGTGACATGTTGTAAAACTGTCATACTGTGATGTCGTCACATTACCCTTACAGAGCATTACACTCAAATCATACAAATAATACAAACACAAATAATACTACAATAACGTAAAGTGACTGTAATTAAAGCTAGGTTACAATGGCAACGATCTTTAGTCAGGCAAAATGATGGCGAGGTCGGTGGGAACGTGCCGTAATTGATGCTGCACCGTTATGTTACACTGGGAACACCTGGCCTAGTTGCTTCCACCACAGACAGTTGAAAAAGCAAGACCCCCCTCCACCATCACCACCATCACCAAGCTCAGTTCCCAATTTCTGTCACGTGGTTTCACCAGAGGCCACGCCCTTTTTAGCAGACTTTCGGCAGCTCGGAGTGAATTACGGTCTATGAGGAAAGTTAACATGATCACAGTTCATAAAAAAATCTTTCGCCTCATAGTCATGAAAGTAAATAATGTGTTTATTTTCCACAATTCACACATCTTCCCAACATTCTGACACTAAAATGGCATTTTTTCATTCAAAAAAATCTGGAGAAAGTCAATTTTATTTGAGCTCTGTCAGACTCAGAAAACAAGTTCTCAAGAGATCTCATGATCTTGTAGGGTTCATAAAAAGGCTGTATAATTAGGTGCAAAAACACAGTTAGCCAACCAGCTTTTACTATTAATAATAAAAAATACCCAAGTTACATGCTGCGACAGGTTGTAATAATAGGAAGAATGTCTTCATTCTTAAAGGAAGCAGACAGGTCGGCTAGCATTGATAGCCTCCATTTGCTTCTCCATCCACAGACAGATCTGCATTTACAAAGAAGTCTTTATCTAACTGAAAAACAATTATTACAAAGAAAAAACTAGCAGTTAGTTGTAAATTATACAATATCCGATTCCTGAAAACAAACAGTGATAGACTGACTGATTGTTTGATAGACTTTATTGTCCACTTTCGTGGAAATTTGTCTTTGTCTTCTCCAAAACATAAAAAAATACAAACAGGATACAGCTCAACATTAAAACATTAAAGGTCCCATACAACATAAGATGCACTTTTTAATGGTGTTCCAATTAAAATATGCATCCCCAGCCTCCTCCACCTGCATCCTCTACTGTCTTGCCAGCTCCACTTTTAAAAAAGATGCCCTAGACTCTCTGTTTCATATTTTCTCCCTTTATGACATCAAAAGGGACTTAACCACACCTCCAGCTAGGTGACACTCCCAGTGCTAAGTGTTTGAGCTGCTTCCTGAATCCTACCCCACAGTCACCACTTTTTCCTTGCTAACGGTAGACAAAAATATTACAGGTACAGACAAAGCACGCTAATTTCTCCTTTGTTTTCCTTTGTCTTCATTTACTCCCAACATCTGACCCAGTGGATTCATTTTTTATTGGATAGAAATGTCCCCACAACACATTATAAAGCATTGCTTGTGTGTCCCAACATTTACCAACTCACTTCAAACTGCTTCATCACTGAGGGCCAGTATTTCATGACTGAAGCCAAAGGATGGATCAGTACCGACTGTCCATAATTTGGCATTAGTCATGTGAGCAGTAGGTTTTTCCGTGATTAAGCTGCTTTACTGTATATTTAGCCAGGTCAGCCTGGCGTTAGTACTGTGGCTAATGTGGTCAGCATCCATTGTGGGCCCAAGTGCTGGAGTATGTTATTGTGAGTCAGTCACAGTCACAAGGGTTGGGTACTGAACACAGTGCTTTTAAGGGTACCAATTGAATTACATCCGTGCTCTTGGATATCTATTCACATAAATCAAACAGTGCTACTTTTCTTTACCGCAGAATATGGACTAAAGAGAGAAAGATACAGAGGAAGAAGTCACTCTAAAACTGAGCTCCTGTCTGTCTGAAGTTCCTTACTGACATGCTGTTAAGTTAACTGAAATGTCCCAAACCTCGGTATGAAACCAAGAGCAGTAGAACTGCATGCTAAAAACAATATTACAGTATGCATTCTCCAGTTCCTGAATCGCTACACACTTGGGAACTCAGATTGCTAATGGAAGTTAGCATGGCGTCCGTGATAAAAATATATTTACAAATGATCCGTTTAATTTACATAGTTAACATTAAAGGACATGTGTGCTCATATTTATATGGAGATCATGACAACTTTTCCCACCCCCAAACATGGCCAGTACTTACATTTGAAACTGTACTCCTCCAGGACTGTTTCCTTTGATCAGGACGCCATTTTCCCTTTAGAAAACTAAATTCCAAGTCGGCCGCAATGCATTTTGGGAGAGGTTAGGCCGCAAAGGATCAACCAGTTGGATCCTTCACAACTGTTGACCACAGCTGGCGGCCACAACTGAAGGAGGCGGTAAAAATGGGACAGCCATCATCGCCCTGCCGTGATGCAATCGGTCTAATACACCCTGGACACAGGGGACACACGGGGTCATGGCCGAAGCCACACCCACTTCCCCTTGTTTTCCCTCACAGCTCATTTGCATTTAAAGCTACAGGCACAGAAACAGCAAATTCAGAAGAAGGCTGAAACAGAGGAGTAGTTAGGCATACTTATGCACATGATCCGAGTGGTGTTTGAAACAAGCATGTTTTGGGGACCTCTGGGACCTTTTAACGCTGTCAAAAAGGGTTTTAATATGAGACCTTTAAAACATAGTGTACGAATAATACAGACTAGGAAAAATGCTTAGGAAATTTTGTCCCTTACCTAGATGCCACTTATCAGAATTCAGATGAACCTTTTTAATTTTTTTGCTCAATCATTATTTTATTAAAAATGTGTTAATTTTCCTTCTTCTCGTCCTCACAGTGTAGACATGTCTGCTGCCAGCTGTTTGCTGACTGAAGATCAGTTTCTGTGCTCCATCTGTCTGGATGTGTTCACTGATCCAGTCACCACACCATGTGGACACAACTTCTGCAAAACCTGCATCACTCAGCACTGGGACACTGATGACAAGTACCTGTGTCCCATGTGTAAACACATTTTTACCACAAGACCTGATCTGAAGGTCAACACTTTGTTCTCTCAGATGGCTGCTCAGTTCAGACAGTCAGCTCGGCAGAAAGCCAGCAGCAGCAGCTCACAGCAACAAGTTTGCAAAGCAGGAGAAGTTCCCTGTGACGTCTGCACTGGAA
>JAPZDV010000023.1:26142665-26157141 GCA_029814665.1 Acanthurus lineatus
ATAATAATAATAATAATAATAATAATAATAATAATAATAATAATAATAATATCTAAATTTTATTTTAATGGCTTAAATCAGTCCTGAAAAACTCAACTCCAGTTTCAGGTGTTATATTCTGTATTTGACCAAACTTGTGGACATTTTGACTTGTTTTGGACTCTTCTGTGTCACTGACACATAGATATTTCTGACATTTGGGTTGAAGGTTATTTAGACAACATGGTTGTTGTGACTGTTTAATCTACATCATGTCAGCGTTTTTACTTGTGGAAGCTTTAACTCTCACTGGTCCTGATTCTTAGGCCATTTTGATTCATATCTCTGACTTGTTTTGTAACTTGGACTTCTCTCAATCTTGCAAGTGATTTGACCATATAAATAATTATTAGTAATGACATCAACAGATGGAAAAAAAAAGAAAGTTTTGCAGAAAAGCATTTATTCATATTTCTTGTGATTCCAATTCAGACTAATCAGTACCATCTGTGATTATCAATATTTTTTCCACATTGCGTTTGTCTTTCTCTGTTTTCCTTTTTTCAATAAGCAGACACATTGGTACTGTACATGAGGGCATCATTTCATAAAATTACAAAAAAATTTCATACAGAATTTAATCTGTTTAATAGCAGTGACGCAGTTTTATTAAACCCAGATTACTTTGATCCTGGTCGGAAGCACCAGTTTGGGCGAGCAGCTCATCCCTGCATAGCACTGACAGGTGAAGTTTACGGCCCAGGTTTGCAGGTCAGCTGCAGAGGGTCGACCAATCGCCACGTACTTCCTGTCAGAGCGCAGGATGGTGAAGTCGGCGGGGTTCAGGTGCAGGTAGGTGGTGGAGTCGTAGTTCTTCCTGACGCAGCGACCCCTCCCCTGGCACAGGACCTCACTGCAGAGCATGGCAGCTGCCGTCACGTTGGTGATGTAGGGGTTGAAGGTTGAGGTCAAATACTCGGACAGAGCCTGACAGGCATCCTGAAGGGAGAAGGTGTTTACAGGTGAGACTCAGGTATATCAGGACAGAATTTAGGCCGTAAAAGAGGGATCTTCCTTACCTTATTTTTTTTTAAACAAAATTTCAAGGCAACTTATTCAAAAGTTGTTTAGGTCTAGACCAAAATTTTGGATTGACCGAAGTTTTCAAGGCCACAAATAGGTTTTAGAATCAACATTATGTCATACAGTATTTAGGTCCACCATAATTTCTGTCAATTTTTTAAAAAAAAGCAAACAAAAACACCCATATAATATTACATAATATAACACAGAAGCTGAAAAGTCAAATGATTCTCAATCTTACAGTTATGACACAATGACAAACTCTGCGGCCACGGCTGTCAGTTAATATGAAAAGGGGAAACACAGGCAAAGGAATGATTTGCTGATTAAAGCCTGGTCATCAGGGTTCCTGTTTTGTTTTTTTTTTACACGAACAACATATCCTCTAGTCTATGTGAGTATTTGCAGCTTCTATCAGTTTTATGGGTTTTGTCCATCATATTTTACATTAAGTTGTGGTGGAAATGATCTTTTTACTGTCACGATGAAAAGAAGAATGATTGCAGCTATTTTTGAACATGTTGGCATGTGGTCATTGAGATAGACATGAAAAACGACTGGGAACAGACCAGAACAACCAGTGAGTGCGCCTCAGAAATATGTGGTTACCTTGTTGTTGTAGTCTTTGGTTCCTCCCCACATTACGACACCTGAAGCTCCCAGAGCTGCAGACTCTCCTACAGTGCTCACCAGGTCCGTCTGAGGAACGACCAACCAATGTTAAACTTTAAGAAATTCTCCCAATAATCAGTGTTTAGAGGCAATTATAGGCAACCCTTAGATCATCTAGTGTCTCATGGTGATGTATGGTGTCTTCCTGGCCTGGTGCATCACCACTCTGAGGTTAATGAACAAGCTACCTGATCCTGATCCATTTTAAGGGATCACTTTACTCACCTGACTCTGGAACATCTTGGTCTGGTCCCGGTACAGTGGTCTGGAGTAAACGTAGATCGGCACCATGTATGGGCGTTTTGACAGCATGGCTACCCTCATCGCCTCCTGGACACGGTTGCGGACGTAGAGCTTGGCCTTGGGGGAGTTCCTCAGGCTCTGGTGGAGGTAGATGGAGGGAAAGAGGGCAGTGCTGCGCTCCCAAAGCCACACCATCTGGTTGTTCTGCATCTGGGTCTTCTTGGAGCACTTGCCCGTGTAACCAGGCTTGTCCCAGCCATAGTTGAAGCAGTCTGGGAACAGGTAGAAGCCCCAGCGGCGGCTTGGACGCTCGCCAATGCCGAGGCTGATGGTCCTCTCCATGAAGCACCTCCCGGCCTGCTGGAACTGGTTCTTTGCCAAGTTGGAAATTTTTCTGGATGATAAAAACGGGGCCATCTGTAGAGCATGTGAGATGGACAACCTGTGATAAATACGTTTTGATCCCCAGTTCTGTTCCCATAGGGGGCGCCAGGACTCCCAGTCGATGACAACCAGCCCAGGAGCAGAATCCTGGGAGATGTAGTGATCAATTTGACCCCGAGCCTTGGCCAGATGCTCCGTCAGGTTCCCATTTTGGGGGATTCCACCTCTGTATTGCTTGCGTTTGGCGGTGTCGACCTTTGGGTAGAGGCCAAGGCGATCCTCGTAGAAGATGGTGAGGAACTGACCGGACACTGCCGCGGGCGTGGTCACCGCCTGAAAGGCTGCGGTGTCCAGTGGAATTTCCAGCTGTTTACACTGATCAGTGGGGGCGTTCCATATGGCAACAAAGGGATGGTCATGGATCAGCGGTGGCTCAGAAGGCCGTAGAGCGAGGGTGATGGTGATCGGTCCGATGATACAGAAGATGAGGAAAGGCGAGGCCATTGCGATGGTTCTGGACAAACAAAGGAAAGACAACAAATGCAACTAAGTCTCAGTGGTTTTCCAACTCCTTTATGTTAACTTGGAGGGTTTTCAAACCTAAACTCATTAGTGTAGAGAGGAAGTGGACGGCAAAACCCCTGAGAGCGAGTGTGTGCTATTAAAGACTCTTGCAGGATCACAAATTAAGAAAATTCCTCCTTCTACTTAACAAATAAATAAATACATTACTTAGTTCTTAAACATAAACCTTTAGGTAAACTTTCTTACATCTCGTCATCACCATCGGTTCTCCCATGTGCTAAGAAATCTTACACACTGGACCTTTAAAATTCTTCAAATAAGATCAAAAACTTTCAGAATCTGTTTTAGAGAATTGGTGAGAATAAGACAAGTACATACTTGTATCAGATACAACAAGTAAAATATTTGTTTTTAGTAGTTTTGCAGTATTTCAGATTTTCTATGGGAGGAAAAAAAATGTCATTTCCTACCTGCTGCTTTCTGCTGTTGCCTTTAGCTTCTGTTCACTGTCTCTAAACTTCTTTGTGTCTCTGTGTTTTGCTGTTTCATTTATCGGAGGAAACAGTTTCTTCTCTGTCATTGATTGTTATCTGACTTTGCATTCGGTCAGTTGTTGAAAGAGTTGAGGGTTCAGGCCTCGTTGCCCTGCTTACAGCAATAATGAAAATATTAGCTTAATAGTGCTATCAACTTTCATTTAGAACACAGAAAGTCAAGAATCTAAGTTTTAGCTTTAAAAAGTTAAAAAAGATCAATAGAGAACTGAAGGGACATTTTTGCATTTGTGGTATCTGCAAACAAAGTTATTATGAATTTAAGACGACAGAAAATTAGATGTTGCCATATTAATCAAAGTTTATTCTTTTTTGGATTCATCTCCAGATATTTTTTAAGAATGCATCAATAGAGTGACTGGTGAAAAGAGCATCAAGCTACCAGTTAGCATTACAGGAACACACAAAACACACAAAAAACACTGGAGACAATTAGGCAACAAGGCTCAAGTGCGTTTGGGATTCAGATGATGAATCTTTTGTGCAACTAATCAGTGACTAACAGGCATATTAGAATTGCAATAAACATCTTTTAGTAGTTTATGTTGTTTGTTAGCTTGTTAGTTTGTGACTGGTAGCATTTTAGCATTGTGCTAATGTAAAGTTTTGCTCTGCCCTGGAGGTTTTCAGGTTCCTCTGCCTGTGACTGGCTACAGAGTTTGTGATGAATCACATCTAAAATGCTTAATCGGTTTAATGGTATTTTGTTATATCTATATTTTAGTATATTTATAAAATATTTGAAATTTTACTAGTGTGAAAGAACTACTTTTCTGATATTATGGAAATAACTGATGATTTCTGTTAAAGTCTGTCTTCGTGTTTGTTTCAGTGGAAACCAGCTTGTTTTGAGTCTTAAGTATTAAGCTTGTTTTCAGTGTGTTGAGGTGAAAGTCTGAAGGTAACAGGATCTGGTAAAGCTTTAAAGCTTTAGGAAGTGTTTTTTTAATTGATGGTACAAGGATGCGGTTTAATACTTAAGTGCCACTTTTCAGCCTTTATTTGTTCCAGTCATTTATTTTGGACAGAAGGATTTGACAGAACTTTCCACGAGTGTTGCCTCACATCATGAAATGACGTCAGGATTGTTGATCCAACTCGGTGACTCATCAGTGATTCATTGATCCCCCTTTTGTTCACCTGCTGTGTTAAGGGCCTCTGAACTTTCCATGAATTCCCTGAAAAAAGGTGAAGAGATTTAAACAGATTTACAGGTGAATGTTTAAAAAAATAGTGGAAAGTTAGTGGAAAGTTAAGTTTTCTTTGCTGTATCACATATCAGACAGTCACTTAAGTTTTCTAAAGTGTGATATTTTTCATGTGTCATCGTTGTTGAGAAAGCAGAGACCATAATCTCTCCTTCCACACCTCTTCCTCTTTTCATTCTTCAGTGTTTGGAAAGAAACCAGCCGATGAATCTTTCAGGTTTCCAGGTTTTGTTGTTATGGATGTGAAAACAGAGACTTTGAGGTTTGTCTGAGAAAGTTTCTCTCTGTCTCTTTTCCCTCCTCTGGACATATTTTCACAAAGATGACTAAAAGTCTGCAGCCACGCTGGCACCGTCGTGAGGCTCTGACATTCATCAGTGGTATGCACATGCTGCACAAAGTGGAAGTTTGTTTCTCTGATTATGCAACACGGCTGCCAACAGCTCCCCTCAAATCCTCTGTTTATGTGCACAGACAGAAATATAGCACAATGTTCTGGACACTGCACAGGCATCCTCACTGCACCTCTCCACAAGTCTGCAGCTATTCACTCTGCCCATTTTTAGTGTTTATTGTCAGGTGGCGACCTCAATGACCTCTAATTATGATTTTAGAAAAGAGGAATTCAGGTTATGTAGCATAAAGTACAAGAATGTCTGCATATGAATGAGGTGAGATGGACTGAAAGGCAAACACAGGGACTTTTTATGCAGAAAAATCTTGTTTGTGTTCCCTGTGAAGTCAAAAGTCACCACTTGCTTAACTAACATCATGTACATAACATTGAAACACTTATTTTGACCAAAACCACAACTTTTTCTAAAGTTGTTTTGTTGCCGAAAAACTGAGCAAACCGCATCTGTTTCACAACATTAACCGTTAAGGTCCTGTATGTCTGTCTGTTAATTTACAGAGGTCAAAAGTTTTGAGACAGTCTTAAATGCCGTTTTTCGAGTCAGTAGCAACAACCATTTCTGCATTTAGGTACGAGGACATTTAGCATTAGAGCTCTGAACACTTTCCCCTGCACACAGAAAAGAGTAAAACACACGTGTACTGAAAAAACTCTTTATTTGCAGTGCGTTTACATTCATATAACATCGTTCATGTGTTGCATAGTCCTTGTTGCATATTTGGTTTACAATCTTAAGAGACCAAGCACAGTAAGTGCAGGAAACAGTTACTGCATCACCATGATTAAAACTCACCTCAACTTCACCTGAAAACCTGTTTGAGATGAAAAGCTGCATGTTTAGCTCCCAAAAACTTAACATTTAGACCATTTGACCTCTTTGGGGTGACCTGGTCTCTGCTCTGTATTTAAATTGTATTTGTTCCCTACAAGTCAATGAGCAAAAAATTAGGACTTGAACATGCAGCTCAGATCATTCTGGGTTTGGATGCATGTCAGATAAAAAAAACCTGCTGTTGGTTTTGTCTCACGTTAGATACAAATGATTAGACTTTTTAAGACTTTTATCTGAGCTTCCTGCATTCATGTTTTTGAAGGAAATGTTGCTTTATTTACTGCTTCACGTTTCAACTCTGGTTTGAATTTGAAACCAGGAACTTTGGCAAGAAGTAGGCATTGATGAACATTAAAACCACAACGAGCCACTGAGTCATGTAATCAGATACAGTACCTTATGTGCCATCTTTTACATCCTGTTCAGTGTTTCGTCATTCTTACAGTAACGTACATCAGCATCAAAGACAGAGACGTCACCGTTTGGTCCACAGGATGAGATATTATCAGAAACTGAACACATTTGTTCAGATTCCTCTGAACACCAACGTTTACACAATCATTTAAAAAACAAATCTGATCATCAATTTTTATATCAGAAAACAGTAATGTCTGAAATCTATAGCACCTCCAACATGTGCGTGATAAGTCCCAACATACGGTGTTTTCTGGCAAGCTTTTAAAAATATAATGTAAGCAACAGTACAAAAAATAGATACATATGTCAAGTAAAATAACAGCTTGTTACTGAGGATAAAACAAGTTTCATTACATTAGAAATAAACTAACAGGAATTCTGAAAGGACGTCTTCAATGACTCCACTGACCAAGAGTCGAATGTTAGGGCGCTTTCACACCTGTCTCGTTTGGTCCGGAATTTCGGACTTGTCAGTTTGATCTGAGCCACATTACTTAGTGTGAAACCTCCCTGGTCCATGGTCTGGAACAAGTGGCCAAACCTTGGTCCGACCAAAAGAGGTGGTCTCGGTCTGGATCAAACTGAACCATGGTTCGGTTTTGTGTCCAGTGGGAAAGCAAAGGTTAGGTCCTTCAGACCTTCGTACTAATGACAGGAAGTTATGGCAGGAAACAAAAAACCTAAGTAACCACTACCAAAACAAAAAGCGAGGAATTTCATGGGGGGAAGAAGAGACCAAATGTCTTATTAACATTCAGTCTGAAGACTTTATTACGGACCAACTAGAAAAACTCATAACGCTACAATCAAACTACAAAAGAAATCATTTTCAACAGGCTGACATCAGACACCAGCAAACCAATCAATGTAAAGTATAGAGACACGAAACCTACCTAACATATGACACAGGTTTGTTATGTAAAGTTTGTTAGTCCGTTTGTCTTATTATATGCGAACCGAAACTGACCGGACCAAATGTATTTAACAAAAGCACGAACCTTGGTCCGGACTTTCAGGTGTGAAAGCGCCCTTAGTGATTTCTTCCTACACGTGGCTGTGAGTGTGTGAGTGTGTGTGTGCATTAGCACCCTGTGTTTTCTGAAAGGTTTGGCTGTTGAGTTTAGTTAGAGGATCATCCTGCAGCCACATATTCCTGTGATTCTGCTGCACCTTGAAGTTTTTAAAACTAAAATAAACCCTGATCCCTTCCATCAGATCTTCTGCTCTGCAGGGACGGTGGAAGATCATCACACCTTCTCTGTGCTGAAGGTGATTCAGTCCATAAGCGTCTACATTTACTTACAAACATTCGCAATGCAGTTGTTTGGAGCAGAGACAGTGCAGATTGTTTCAGAGGTACAGTTCACCTGAGCTGGTTTAAATCAACCAAACGCTCATCTGTCAACATGCCGAACCTCCGCGACATGTAAAGTGCCATCACACTCCTCAAAGAGCAGCTGTCCGAGAAAAAGGCTGTTTTCATTTCACATTGATCACCAGTCACTAAAACAAAATCTTTAAGAAACAACAGGGACCCCGGCTGAGTGCTGATGTGAATGTTTGGTGTGTTAATCAGCTGAAGCTCCTCTGAAGGCCACGAGCAATGCAAAAACTGATTATCATGACATGATCTGCAGACATTCATGGTTCCCGGAGGACGAACCCCACTGGACCTACCTGATTTTTCTTCTAGTGCAATTGTGAGAATAATGCGTGGTTTCAGATATAATTTCTTAACAACTAACAGATGGATTTCCACAAAAATTTGTATCAGATATTCGAGAACTTTGGGATTCTTCTGACTTTTTTTTGCCTGTCTGGTCAGTTTGAAGGTCCAGTTTGTCATGAACTAATCACATGACCATCAGCAGCAGCTGTACTCTATGTTGCTTAGTAAAAGATGTTAACATGGGAAACTAAAAGAGGTGAATATGAAATAGACACAGTACAGTACTTGAACAAATTTGAGATGTGGGCACTAATTTAGTGGTTTGGGGTGAAAGTGATCATTGATTATTGAAAACAATCACAAGTCTTTGGTCTCTAAAGGAAGTTATAACAGTAACATTCTAGGTTGAAGTCCAGCTGAAGATCAGCTGGTCTCCACCTTAAATCAAAAACATCATACTGTGTGTGTTTAAAACTAACATCTGCACACAGCTGCATTGAAAACTGGCAGCTGTTCGTCAGAGTGCATCATACGACTGTCTTTACCAACGATAAGTTCAACAGGAGCATCAGTAACATCAGGTGGACGCTGCAGCTGCTCATTGGTGCATCGCTCTCTCCTCCCTCCAACTGTTCATCCTGTTCATCTTCCCACTCCGTCCTCCGCCTCTCCTGCTCGTCCTCCTCCTCCTCCTTCTCCCTCCACGTCTCGTCGTCCTCCTTCACCTTGTTGATGCTGTCGCACCGCTCGCCCTCGTGGCCTTCGTAGCAGTGGCAGCGAAACCTCTCGGTCAGCAGCTGCAGGTCGTGCTGCGAGTGCCAGCCGGTGACCGTAAAGCTCCCGTCATCAGACAGCCGGATGCGATAACTTCTGGGGTTCAGATGGAGGTAATGGGGGGCGAGGAGATCCCGGCGGACGCAGCGGCCGTTCCCCTGGCACAGGAAGTCGCTGCAGACCTCTGCAGCTCGCGTCACATTGGTGATGTACTGACCCAGGCGGTGCTTCAGGAAGGACTTCACCTTGGAACAGTTATGCTGTGGAGACAAAAGACACCAGACAGTCGTGATGTGCTCTGCTGGTTTAAATGAACAAACATGCAATATAACTATTTAGCTTCTGAGGCTAATTCCACATGTTTTTCAGCTTCCAGTTTAGCTCCAACACTTCCAGGAATTCCTCTACTTTAATTGCTTAAAGTCTTGCTGAAATGCAACCAAAGCCTCCAAAACCTCCTCAAAACGTGACCGATCAATACCTCAAAGGATGACAAATTGGGATGCAGACATTTGTTTAGAAAATCAGGCTCCAGAAGCACATTTTTTATTTATCCCCCCTCTGAGACAACAAAACAAGCCGCAACATCTGACATGCTACCAGCTTTCTCAGTAGTTGTGGCTAACATGTTAGCAAACATCTGTCTTCTTTCACAACCAGCAGACACAAACAAACATCACGGTTCTTGTCTCCACTAATGAATTCAAGTCAGCATGTCAGTTTGTTTTTCTCTTTGGCCACTAGGGGGCAAACAAACTCAACTGAGATTCTGCTGTTTGGATGAGGTTTCAATGTGGCCAGGATCATAAAAACATGTGCGTGTGTGTTTGAGTTTATAAAATGACAGCATGGTTTCATAACACACAGCTACTGGATGAACTTTCTATTGTCTGACTATATTAACTGCTGTGGTTTGTTTGGCATTTAAAACCAATCAGGAACCTTCAAGAGAGTGTTTTTAACACGAAAGCACTGAAAGCACCTGATCTGTCTTACAAATTATGCCAAAAGAAATAAAATCTAACGACAGATCTGCCACTGTGACCTCTACTTAAATATTCTTGTGTATTAATTAATTATAAGCTGACAAAGGAACTCAGGTGATGTTTTTCCTCTTCAGGTTAGTTTCACGGAGGGTAAGAGAAAAGATCTGGGAGCTTTTTGTCAGCGGACACCCACCCTGGACGAGGTCAGGTTCATGTCTCCCCAGATGACGAATCCTGCAGATCCCAGAGCAGCACTTTCCCCGATGGTGTGCACCAAGTCTTTCTGCAGGAAACACAGAAGTGCAGACTTCACATCAGCTGGTCTGTCTCATTCAGTAACACCACCACTGTCTGTTTTATTGTTTTATATTTGTTAACATCTGTCCTGTGTGTAGCCTGAAGGACCACAACAGTTTTTTGAGCTGCTGTATTTTCTACTGACATTTATTTTAAACCCTTGACAAATTGATGCATTTCATGAGAACAAATGGGATAATTATATGGAGCAAAGAGCCACAAGACTTAACTTTTTAACTTGAACAGATTGTGTTCAAGACTGAGTACAAAAGTATTTCTCAAAAAAAAATTCAAACATCTTCATTTTTTTCTTGTTTTAAATCTTGTACACCTGTGGGACAAAGGTATGAATAAGCAGAAAGGAGGCAGTAAAACTCCCTTAATATAGAGGAGAGACGTCAAGTTTGTGATTGAAGACTCTGAGCTGCTTTTCTGTGGAGCTCCACAAGATGGCAGTATTCCATAAACTCAGAGAATAAACTGTGACCACTGAAATCCTTCAGTGTTGAGAAGAAATGATCCTGCAAGTTACTTTAGTTTGATCCCCACCATATAAACCTAAGATTAAAGGTCAGAAACTTATCTGTAGGATAGTTTTATCTCTCTTGAATATTTCAATTTTCTGCTGCTTAATACTTAAACTCTACTATAATCCAGAAGCATGTTTTGATCTTTTGCTCTTTAGGTGCTTTAAAGATAAATAAATAACAAAAATATTATAAAAGATTATTAAAAACAAAAAAATCAAATCAGCAGAAATGTTATGGTGTGACATTATTAGTTAAAGTAAAACTTTATCGATCCCTGAGGGGGATTTACAAACTTCCCAACATTATGAGGTAAATTATTAATGTCACTTTCACCTTTAGCTGTTAGCAACTGAGCTAACGAACAGCTAAACCCTTCAAACAAACGTTACTTTAAGAGTCAGCTGATGCTTTTCTGCAGATTTCTGAAGAGTTTGTCCAATCAGAGAGAGTTTAAGACACCAAATAAAACATCATTTTGGTGAAAAACGTCGTTCTTACCGCAGTGAGGAAGGTCAGAGCCTCGTCTCGGTAGCCGAGCCTCATGTAGACGAAGGTGGGGAGGTCGTACTCCCTGGAGGTCATGGAGGCGACGCGCAGAGACTCTCGGATTCGATGCTGTGAGAAGTGCAGGTTGCTGATGCTGTTGGTGTGACTTTTCCTGATGGCCACGGACGGGAAGAGGGCGGTGCTGCTGTTCCACAGCCACAGCAGCTCGTCGTTCCTCAGCCTCTCCAGCAGGGGGCAGAAACCCGTGTAGTTCTGCTCGTGGAGGTTGTAGTTGTGGCAGTCAGGGTAGAGGTAGAAACCCCAGAGGGTGTTGGGGCGAAGGCGAATCCCCAGCTGGATAGTCCTCTGCATGAACGCCTTGGCGCTCTTCTCAAACCGCCGCCGTGCCAGCTCCTCCACCTGCGCCTCCGTCACGTTGACATACGCCTTGGCGGTCAGCTCCCTTGACTTACGCCGGTAGATGTCTTTCTTGTGCCAGTTCCGGCTCCACTGAGGCCGCCAGAACTCCCAGTCAATGATGGCAAGGCCGCGGAAGTCCTCTGCGGGGATGAAGTGGTTGATGTCCTTGTAGGCCTTGAACAGGTGCAGGTCCAGGCTGCAGTTCTGCGGCACGCCGCCATGCACAGCGACACCCTGCGGCGTGTAGTGGGGGTAGTAGCCTAGCCGGTTGGCGTAGAAGATGGTTACATTCTGGCCCGTCCAATCAGAACGCGGGCTCCCGTGGATGTGGAAGAGGCGGTCAATGTTGGTGGTGATGTTGTACTTGATGGTGCACAAGTCGAGCGGGGCGTTCCACGCGGCGATGAAGGGCTTTCGGCCAATCAGGGGCAGCTTGGCGGGTTTCTGACCGAAGGCGGTGTGGAAGAGCAGGAACAGCCAGGAGCAGATGAGGGCGACAGGTACGATGTGGTGGGAGGAAGATGCCCCGCCCACTGGCACTACAGGCATCCTGGGGTTCAGACGGAGCAGCTGTCAATCATCCTAGAGATAGAAGAAAGAAAACTGGAATTTAGATTTTTTCCTGCAAGTTTGGTCATTTTTAACGTTTTAGATTCACACAAACAGAAAATTTTTCAATTTTTATCTCACTGCTGAGTTTTTGTTAAATTGTCTTATTTCTGTGGCTTTTTCTCTGCAGATCTATAAATTATTTTTAGATCTGCAGAGAAAATTTTTACAACTTTTACATCAAATATAAGGATTAAGGTTTATAAGGGCTGATTCTTCTTGAGTGTTTCATCTAAAAATTCTGATGTGCTTCAGACATTTCAGTCATTTGGTGAAGCAATAAGACACCAATCTCCACAGCTCGAGAGCAAATACCTGAAATTTAATCAAAAACTACAGAAAAGATGTAAAAGGGTCCCATCATCGCACTTTCAAAATAAATGGTCTGGTTTTCAGATAAATAATCAAACTTTAAATGATCACCAGAGGGTAGATGCTTCTGTTTTTTTTTTAATTTCAGACGTTTCCTTAAGTGTCACTAGAGTTTAAATAACACGAAAGTGTATAAATATGATCCACATCTTCAGTAATATTGGACATACGGACTTAAAAAGCCTGAAACTGGTTGAACACACACGTCTCTGAGCAGCAGAGACATTAAACTCAAAGCCTTTACTGACAGTTTGAAGCTTCAGCCGACCTGCAGACGTCTCTTTAACTTCATCTGAACCTCTGACTGTTTTTATTTTGCTCACATGCAGTGAGTTTATGGAAGTCACAGCTTCTCAACACTTCCCCTTAATTTACCCCGAACTGCTCGTCCACAGCTTCTGTCATGTAAATAAACATCTGCTGAGCTGTTTGAGTGTCTGGGTTGCAGCATCGTGGCCGATCATGAAAGTTTTAGCTTTTGTTTTCAAGAAAACATCTGGGATGAATTCAGATGGATGCTGACGATCTGCACGACCTCATATTGTGAGAAATAAATCCTCATTTATTTTCCAGCTGCTGAAATTTCCAACATTCCCAAAAAAAATCCTGCTGAAAACATTTTCCCTAAATTTGAGTCACCAGCGTCTCAATCTGTCACTGGCCAGAGTCTCATGTAACAAATAGAGAATAATGCAGTTCAATGATCCGACTCCTGGTCCGATCCGATTTTCTGTTTATAAAACGATTTCATCTGCATCATTGATTACAAATAGATTGTTCGTATTTGTTTGATGATTTGGCTCCGGTTAAAGGCCATCACTCAATAGTTGAATTATGGGTAACTGCAGTCAGGAACATCAGTTCCTGCACAATTTTGCAGAAAATATTGAAACTTGGCGTCTCTTTGACGGCTTGTGTTTCCTGTTTAGACAAACTGTCAACCAATCAGGGCTTCGGAGACATTGTCCTCTGACTGTTGCCATCCTCACAGAACATAAATAGTTTTTTGGCTCGTTTCCATGGCACCCGAGGGTCAGAGGTCACAGAGAGGAAGTCGGTTGACACCCAGGGGTTGGAATGAAGACTTGAGCCGAGCAGACCGAAGCTGTTTTCCCGCCCACATCTAGTCGTCGCTCAGACCAGAGTCAAAGCCTCAGGCCACAATCACAGGCTTCTCTGCCAGACGTCTCCGTGTTTGCTGTGTCTCTGCGTCCCATTTTACAGCCCGACGAACCAAAACATCCAGTGAGACAGCAAACAGAAACCAATCAGACGTCTGAATTCTGCACCCGAGTCATTTCACTCCGGTTTCTTTCTGCGTCACTCAGAGAGATTCAGAGGTTGATTCTGCAGCTTTTCACCTCACAGGTTGATTTTCTCTTTTAAAAAAGGATCCTGAACTTTATTTATTGTAACATTTATATTTAGCTGAATAACATTCATCCCGAGATGTTAGACTCTTAACTTTTGATGTTTGATGTTTTGCTGCAGAAATTTTGCTTCATCACTGATCAGCTTTAAAGCATCACAAAGGTGATTCATGTCACCTGTTCAGAGATCCATCAGGTCTTCATCACTTTCCACCTCCTATATAGACTTTTTTAAAAGCTTTACTATAATAATCAGGCAGCTGTGACTCAGGAGGTAAAGTAGGTTGTTTATTAATCAGAAAGTCAGTGGTTTCGATCCTCAGCTCCTTCAGTCTGCATGTTAAAGCCTGTTTGTGCAACATAACTGATCCATGGCCTCCATCAGTGTGTGTGTGTGTTTCCGATGTGCTGGTTAACATATAGACCCCTGTGTGTTAACTCAGTGAATGCTGACTTCAATGTTTAAAGCGCTTTTAGGGGTCCAAAGACCAGAAAAACCTTGTTTTTAAAGAAAAGGGCTGTTTTGTTTTTCGCTGCAGAGTAAAAATGTCGTCACAGTTTGAACCTTTTTAACCAAAATAATCTGAGGTGTGTAGTTTAGTTCAGACTGACGCAGCGGCAGATGGAAAATCAAACTGTTCTTTTCTTTAT
>JAPZDV010000023.1:26157241-26183969 GCA_029814665.1 Acanthurus lineatus
AAAGACTTACCTGTACGTCTGCTACGTCTGAGCAGGACTTGGACCCCACGCACAGTCTCACACGCACACACACACTCACACACACGCACGCACACAAATGTTCAAATAAATGCAAACTCGCAGGAAAACAAACCTTCAGACTGATTTCATAATACCTCAGCACCAGTGTGAGTGTGTGGAGGAAACCACATTCCCACAGAGGGTGGAGGGTGGAGGGTGGTGGTGCTGGCGGTGGGAGGTGGGTTTGGATTCCTCTGACCCGGCGTTGAGATCCTGACTGCTGATTCGTTTCCACCACCTCCTTGGATGAAAGGCCGACTCCTCACCCCCTCAACCCCTCACCCTCTCACCTCCACCCTCCCTTTTCAGCCCCCCTCCCCCGGCACGGAAACCTCGGCCTCTCGGGCTGCGGCGGTCACCGACATATGGATCGTGTTATGAAAATGTCTGGACTCAGACTGCGAGGATCCTAATGGCCTCAGCTGTAATGAGGCATCGAGTTGCCCTCAGAGGAAGCGAGATGGTTCAGACTCGGCCTGAGTTCGATACAAACTGCATCAAGTGGAAGGTTTCAGGAGAAAATTAGCAGATTTCCATCCGTTAAACACGCTCGATGCCTGATGGTCGACAGAAATCTGATTTATTCGTGAAAAAACAAAAACTAAAAGCTGATTTCTGGACGTTTTCATCCTTTTATCTCTTTCAGTTTCCAAGAGACAAACGTAGTTTTACACATTTTAACCCAAATATATATTTTTTAAACTGTGACAGTCTTTTTCCAAATCACTCTTTAAAGGTTTTAAGATTTTCTTACAGGATACAGGATTGATTTTCTAATATGTTTATGAAAATCTTCTTGCAGAGAGATGCTGTTTTGCATGAAGCTGATGTGATTGGCTGACGTTAACCTGAGAGAGACGGTTCATCCAATCATCTGCCCTCCTTCAACCGTTTAAAGACGACTTCTCAACACATCAGGTCAGTCCTGCACTGCAGCTACAGATGAATAAAATGTGTTGTCAATATGAATGACTTGTCCTGTAATATTAGCAGCTTTTTTGTGGTTTAAATCATCTCTGTTGATAGAAAACTCATAAGTGCTTTCCTGTTTCTTGTGGAAATGAAAGCACTTATGAGTTTTCCTGTTCAGGTGGACGGAGGCTCCAGTGCTTCCTGTCACGCAGCGTTTCCTCACTTTTAACCTCCCATGCAGAAAAAAAAAGTGTTATCTCATCTGAGGAGTTATGCAACAGCGTTTAATGTAAAGCACAATTATGGTTTCCTGTTTAAACACTCAGTTCTTCTCTCTGCCCTCTCTGATGTTTTTATCGCTCCGTCACACTGAAGGAAATGAACGTAATTTTTTCCGTCACAGTTAGTTAGCTGTGACTGTGACCTTTGACCTCCTTGAACTGAAGTTCAGCCTATTTTCTGCAGTTTTTTAAACATGTGTTACACAGAAACGAGGGTCCGGTTGTACAGTAAGTACAGTGCGACTTCTTTCAAACATGCCAGTGAGTTTCACACTCGCTGTGTTTTCCCATTTTCCCCGGCGGTCATGTTGTTGTTTCTGATGCCATCTTCACCCACCAACCTAATTCTGCATTTTATGGCTTTCAGGGAGCATCACAGAGTTGTTGTGGGATCAGGATCTGAGAGGTTGACTGGCTTCAAGATCAACAGCCTGACGCCAGGCTGCTTGGACGGCGGCCATGTTGGTGTTTTTACTGGAGGAGAAGAGTTTTTACTCACTCTGATGACCTGAGTCTCTTCATACGACACTTTAAAATGACTAAGACTCATTAAATCAAGGTAATGTATTAAATTTTTTCAACGTTACGTTTAGTCACGTTTGCTAACTTCCTTTCTCACTCTGACTGGTGTTTCTACGGAAGTTACGGACGGGAGACTAAATGTTAGTTACCTTGAAGAAACTGACAGATTTGAGTTTGATCTTTGATGGAAATATGAAGAAAAATAATAGAACACAGACTCAGTCACTTTTAGACATTTTATTGTGGAAAAGTTTAAAATAATTTAAACTTGTTTGATAAACCAAGTTACGTTGCAGTGAGATAATTTAGACTTTTTTGTCCCACGTGGAGCTCTGAGACTGATTTCTTCTTCTGTGGTTGTTTCTGGTTCACACAGAATAAACCTTTTAGTGACTTTGTGTTTTTTTCACTCCAAAACTCTCCATGTTTCATTGTTTTACCATGACCATCGCTGGTCACTGGTCTGATAAGAGACAGTTATGGTTGGATAATCCTTCCACCACTTTGGTTCAGACTGACATACTTCGGCATTTTTTGGCATGAAATTTGGTGAATATTTTCTAAATGGTTCCTGGAAGATGAATCCTGCTGAATTTGTGGCTTGTGGTGAAAAAATTCAGCACTGCTGTGTTTCAGTACAGCTGCTAGCATGACCGTCGACTCGACTCTTGAGAAGGTTGCTTTAACTGATTTTTGGCTCAGTTTCTGTTCTCGTCCTTCAAAAATATTGCTGGACATGTTATATTTGTCCCCTGTGAGTAGTTTGTGAAATAGTTTTGGTCTTATAAATCAAATTAACTGAGAACAAAACTAGAGATAAAAAACAGAAAAGTTGTTGACTTTGTAAACAAGACACATGAAGTTACTCACACAAGCATCATGACACTTATTACTAATTACACTTAATCCAAATTCAACCTAAATATGTTGTAATGTGTATATTACTACATTTTAACATGTCATGGATACATAAGTGATAATAATGCTCAACCTTCACACTAAAATCTCAACTTCTTCACAAGAAAACAGAAACATTACAACAGAAAGTAAGATCCTTGGTTTTTCTTCTCTTTACCTCCATCAGGACTCAAACTTGAAGCTTTAAGATCTGACAGTAACAACTTTTCTTCTTCTGTACATTAAATGTGAAAAAATGAGGGTTTGTCATCAGTTTGACCCTCTTAGGTTGCAAAGAGCTGGAGCCAAAGCTGGTTTAGATGGTTTTTTTCCTCCATCTGAAGCCGTTTTGGAGGTGAGACATTTCATCCATCTGGATTGTCAGTCATCAGTGTTTACACCATGTTAATTGGTTGTGTACGAAGGTCGTAAATGTTTAGCCATTTTCCTTCCCAGCCTGTAATCAGCAGCAGCAAATGAGGCAGCAGAGAGGTGATGAACAGCCGATAAACAGCCAATCAGAGCTGCCGACCAGAGCTGGTCACAGCTGAAATCCCTTTAAAACTCTTGAACTTATTCCTTTGAAAACAAGTTTGTTTCCAAAACTGCAAATATTCACTTTAGTATCAAACATGGCTGAATGTGCTGCCAGTTTTCAGTTTGATGAGAAACATAAAACTCACACTGAGTCCCTGAAAGCATCACTGCACATGAGCTGAACGTTCGAATGACTGCTGACACTGAAGTTAAGCTGATTATGGTTATTAGCTGAAGTGCAGGAGCTAACTGATGTCTGCAGGCTGTGAAATTACAGGTGTTCGGTTTCTGTGTGCTGTGTTTAAGCCATTTTCTGAAGTTTATTTAATAAAGTGGATACAGGATACAGTGTTTTAATGTGGTCAAACAGTTTGAGGGAAACAGCTTTGTCTTTAAAAAGTCATAATATTTTCTGATCTAACTTTCATTAACATTGTTATTTTCTGTTTTTGTGTTTGGATGATGAGGAGGAAGGAGACCCCGACATGAAACTGAGAGGGGAGCAAATTAAGCAGATGCTGAAGCTGTTTATTTCCTCTGATGTCAGTCATCATAATCCGATAATAACACCTTCAGAGTCACGTTGTCAGAATTATTCAGCCGAGTCAGCTTCAGCCCTGCCACAATCATATTTACTCCTGCAGGGATTTGAAGGCTTTGACATCCGAGTCAGATGTTCACCGTCCACAGAAGATGACTCAGTGATTCTCTGGCTTTTAATCTTTGTGAAAATTTCATGACAGGATTGCAAGTAAATTTCACAGATGTGCTCCAAAGAGCATTAAAATGTGTACAGGCCTCACCTCAGATTAAAAAAGTACCCTACTAAAACGTGTTGTGACAGGAAACGGTGTAAAGCTAGCAGCTCTGATACACTGCATCGAGGCACAGTGGGGTTTTCAGATAAATGCTAACAGTGACAATGCTAATATGCTTACAGGTTCAAAGTTACCAGGCTCAGTTTTTTAAGACACTTTTACGCCTGCCTTGTTTGGTACGGACTTTCGGACTTTTCGGTTTGATCCAAACCAAAATGGCAGTTGTGAAACCTCCCCGGTTCATGGTCCAGACCGAACAGCAGAAATTTGGTTCTACCAAAAGAGCTGGTCTTGGTCTGGATCAAACTGAACCATTGTCCTGTTTGTGTCCAGTGTAAAAGCAAAGGTTTGGACCCTCAGACCCTCTTCCAATGTCAGGAAAAACGGAAAACCAAGTAACTGTTACCGAAACAAAAAATGAGCTGATGAACCACATGGAGGGAAGAGGAGACAAGATGTCTTATTAACATTTAGTCTGAAGACTTTATTAAGGACCAACTAGAAAAAACTCATGAAGCTGCAATCAAACTTCAAAACAAGACATTTTTAACACGCTGACGTCAGACGCCAACAAACCAATCAGAGTAAAGTACAGAGACACGAAACCTACGTACTTGATAACGATATGACGTAGGTTTGTCATGTAAAGTCCGTTAGTCCATTTACATGAGTGCAGTGTGAAACCGAAACTGTCCGGAACAAATGTTTACAATGTGACAAAACACGAACCTTCGTACAGACTTTCTGGTGTAAAAGCACCCTTAGTTTAGCATAGTAGCAAGCTAACATGAAGCTGTGTTTTTCCAGGACAGTTCAGCCCCGCCCCTCTCTACTTTGCTGTGATTGGCCCGATCTCTTTGTCTTGATACCTTCTTGTGACTGAATTTTAGCTGTGAACACAATTTCTGCTTAACAGGAATATCACGAACTGGGTTTCGTATCCTGTGTGTTCATAACATATATTATATATTTAGACTTGTTTGGCTCAATATTTTCATTTCTTTATTGTTTTATTGTAATATTTGTTATTTTATCTTGGAAAAGCTCAGATTGAAATTAGTATGGTGGTTGACAAGGTCAAACGAGTTTTCAAAATTTTACATCAGGAACTTGTCAGGAAACAGACAACACAGCTGTTTTTTTTACACTATTACCTCACAGTGGTAAAGTAACTCCCCCAAAAACCTGTAAAATGTGATAAAATTATTGGTTTGAATCTGAATTAGTTGATTTTTAGTGACTGACTGAAGGAGAGGAATTGAAAACATGAAGTTTAAAGATGTTTAGGTGGGAGGTCTGGAGGTCTGCATGTGAATATTAGTCATTTTTGAAAAACCAACAAAGCGAAGGCCAAATAAACGATGTTCCTCAGTGGATCTGACAGTTTCCACTCAGGGCGGAGTGTTTGGTGGTTCTTCAGTTCCATCAGAAAACCACCAAAAGCTGCTTAATTGTGTTTTTGCTCAACAAACTCTCATGTTTTATTTGAACCCATTATAAAATATCATTAGTGTGTGTTTTATTTGCCCGGAAACTCCTGTTTTATGTCCAAAACATGTGTAATGAACAGGTTCATGAGAAGGTGAGCCATCAACCAAAATCAGAGTAATGAACTTAATTTAGTTTTGAGTCAATATAAAGATTTCCATGGCAATAATTTAATCTGTGCAACAGTCATAGCCATACTTGCTTTTTTTTTTTAACAGACTGGAGAAGTTGGCTTTAAGGTTAAATATGCAGGATTTTCATAAAAAACACTGTATAGACTCATAAAAAGTATCTTTTAATCATATATGATGACCCATTAGATGAATTTACTCAAGTCCTGTATTTAAGTACAACTTTGAGGTACTACTTCAGATTTCTGCTACTTTGTATTTCTTACGTTTTTGAAGACAAGTATTGTACTTTTTACTTTACTGCATGTACTTGATGACTTAAGTTACTTTAAAGATTCTAATTATGCTTTATCGTGTGAGAAGGAAATCAACTAGCACATTTTAATCTATATTATTGGTTTAACTGCCCGGCAGTACAAAAAGTCATTAAAATGAGCTCAAACTTAACCCAATGCAACATTTAATGATGAACACATGATTTAATCCAAATATACAATCATATGTTATATATATAAAATGGGCCACTCTGCACTTTCTCTTTTGATACTTTCAGTTCATTTTGATTCTAATTTAACTTTAACTTCATATTATGTTTTTGAATGCAGGACTTTGAGTTTTATATTGTGCTGTTGCTGCTTTTCAAACATCTGAGTGTTTCTTCCATCTCTGTTGGACCGACTCGGCCTGCAGCCCCCCCCCGGCCGCCTCCACTTTTTATGTTAAGTTATGCAAACCACATCCTGACTGCAGCTCTGGAGTCGACTCTGTCCCGGTCAGAGAGAAGGAAGGATAATATTCAAAGTGTGTCACTAAATGTTCAACTTCTCTTTTAAAACTGTTCATTCACTGAAAATGATGTCGTAAAATGAGGTCAGCAGTTGCAAAAACTCAGTAATTTATCAAAACATTTTTCTCACAGTGAGACTACGTAAAAACAAACTGAGAAAACATAAAAACATGAATCACATGGCCTTTATTTTTTTCATCTAATGCAGCTTTCTGATCCTCCAGCAGCAGCAGATTAGTAATGAAACTTCTGTCCAATCTGTTGAAGTGAAGTTTGTAAATATTTTCATTTATAGTCAGTTGACTTAAACACTTCCTGTAATCCAGTTTACTCTGCTCCTCTTCATCAGAAGAAAGCAGCCGTCCTCAGTTTCCTGTTTGACGAACAGAGACGATTGTTAAACAGTTGAACGGGTCATGTGTCTCGTTGACTCTCTGCTTTGTCACCATCAAACTGCAGGCTGATGACGTGAGATGTCGGCCTCATTACAGCCATTATCCCAAATTAAACAAACGACTTTGACTGTAAACTGAGTGAAATATCTCTGTTGACTGTTTCATGAGGTTTTTTATAAAAGAGTCATTTTCATTTTTGGGATTCTGCGGGAAAACATGAACTCTGGTTCTGTTTCTGACTCTAAAAGATTTTCAGCAGATAAAAACAGCTTTTACAGACAAACGATCAGAAACATTCATTCATTTGAAACAGGCTAAAAGGCATCCTGCCGGCTTCCAATTAATTTCACCTCAGTTTCTTAAAGCAGCATCTAGTGGACATTAGAGGAACTGCGGTCTGGTTAACACTCAGGTGTAGCTGCTCAATGACCTGCCTGATGAAGTCTACAGGATCAAACACTTGATAATCAAACAGAGTCCCAGGAACATGATGATGCACAGGCAGGAGAAATGAAGGGACAGAAGGAGCAAGATATCTCCCAGCAGGCTGTTCTCCCTTGGGTGAGGAAGGGGGATGGCGGGCTGAAGCGGTGGAGGAGGTGGATGGGGCGAAGCCTGGGGCATCTCGCAGTAAACACCTGTCCAGCCCTGGTAGCACTGGCATGTGAACTTGTGCTTCATGTCCAGGATGTCATCGTTGTTGAGGTGACCGCTGACGTGGAAGCAAGGATCCCTGGGGGTGGGGTTGCGGTGGATGTGGAAGAAACGCGGGTTCAGGTGCAGGTAAGCACCCGAGTCCAGGCTCTTTCGGACGCACCTGCCGTTCTTCTTGCAAAGAGCTTTGCTGCACAGTTTGGCGGCCGAGGTGACATTGATGACGTAATGTCCCAGCGGGCCATCGATGTACTTCTTCACTGTCAGGCAGTTTCTCTGAAGGAGACAGCAGAAAAAAGACTTCAGGCTGGGAAATTTAAGGATTTGTCTCCTTAAGTTTTTATTTTTAATTTTGTTTTTAATAAATATAAGAAGTCTTTACTGCTCTTTCAAGGTTGCAACCACCAGGACTGTGAAATGAGCCAATATAGAAGCATCACTAACAGTGCAGTTCCTCAGTTGGCCACTTGGGGCTGTCTGATCCCATATTAAGATGCCTCATTTCACAGCAAAAATAAACATGTTTACACTCTGGTAAAAAATAGTTTTGGTCTTTGTAGCTTATTACTCCGTTTATGACAAATGTAGGTGGTTGTTTTTATATATTCATTCATTTAAATTATATAAGGGCTAAAATTTTTACATAATTAAGTTTGCCTATTATTTCCCGCCTAGTTAGATTGCGGGAAATAAAATTTAGCAATTATGCAAATAGCTAAAGCTAACAAGGTCCAGATAAAGAGTCAGCATCATCACCAGCTGTTGATTTATGTGCAAGAAATCAAAAAAAGAAGCAGCTTTTGTTTTTGTACAAGAAGATAAAACTAATCAGCACTCGTCATAAATTATGTGTTGCAGAAAAATGTAACATCCAAGTGTTTTTGTCATCCACATGCTTACTTTTGAAAAACAAATAAGCAAACATGGACAAACAGATTAGATCAAGATTGGAAATTCTCACGCAAAGAATGTGAGAATCCCACAGACAAACATCTCAGGCCACAAAGTGCTGCTTACGGTAACTTCATGTCTTTGTTTTCAATGTGTTCAACTTATGTGTTCAAAGTTAAAGGATGAGAGAGAATTATCTTATTAAAATTCCCCCTATTTCAAAAAAGGGGCAGGGGTGCTAACTTCAGCCAAAACTCTGGTATTGTAGCATCCTTGTAACATAACCTGTTAATTAAAAACATCCCAACCTAAGTTTTGGACTGTGCTAGCTTAAAGGTAATGAGTTGCTCTGGCATTCTTCAGCTTATGTTGGAGCAAAAACAGGCAAGTTTGTACTGTTGTGTTTTAAGTTTTGGAAAGTTTTGGCTGAGATTAGTGTGACATTCCAGGACTTTATAGCAATGAGTTTAAGTTTTTAACGCTGAAAAATGACCTTTTACTTCTCTAAGTCGAGTGATTGTTAACTTATCCTGACCACTTTCATACATCACCTGCATCAGATGTTTTGCTTCCTCGTCTTTTCCTGCCAGACTTTGTCTGAAAAAAAACATGTTTGTTTTTTTGGAAACAGACTCTTGATGAGAAACTAATGATGTATGTTCAAATGTTTCAGCCATAAACTATAAAGCCATGTTTTATGTTCTGTGGCTTCGTGCAATTTTTATTGTTCCCTTATGCTCTGTGGCTCCTTTCATGTAAAGTATGTTCTAATGTGGAGTGATGCAATGTAAACATTTAGTTTAAGGCTGTTTGTTTGATCTGGTTCTCGGTGAAATTTAAAGCTTTTGTCTCTTTTTTAGTTGGTTGTTCTTTACCTGTGATCGAGCGTATTCTGATGATCCCCACAGGACGACGCCGGACGCTCCCAAGGCCGCACTTTCGCCGATGGTGTGAACCAGGTCGCTCTGACACGGACAGAGGTGTGTTTTAAGTTCAATAGGGTTTGAGAACATATTGTTTCGGTGGTTGACTCACAAAATTGAACACCTTTATGCTTTCTTAAGAAGTATTTCACTAGAAACTAGACACTGAAAACTTACCTCTGAGAGAACCACAAAGGTGTAGGCGTAGAAAGGTCTGGAGTAGACGAACACCGGCAGGGTGAAGTCTGTTCGGGCGATGGAGGCGATCCTCATGGCTTCTTTCACTCGATAGTGGACGAACTTTACGGTGTTGGTGGAGGACTTGAGCTCGTAGTCCAGGTAGATAGACGGGTAGAGGGCGGTGCTCTCCTTCCAAAGCCACATCAGATGGTCATTGCGAACGTGCTCGACATTGGGACATTCGCCGGTGTACCGTTGCGGGTGTTGTTTATACCCATAGTTGTAGCAGTCTGGGAACAGGTAAAACCCCCACAGTCCGTCCGGCCTACGACCTTCAGCCAGGGCCAAGGTCAGGTTCATGAAGGCCTGACCTGCTCTCTCAAAACTTTCCTTCGCCTCCTTCTCAACTTTGCTCTCCGGCCAGTTGGGGTGAAGTTTCCGGATGTGTTCCTTGGACTTGTTGCGGTAGATATCCTTTGAACCCCAGTTTCTGACCCACTGAGGCCTCCAGTTCTCCCAGTCGATGACACCCAGGCCTCTGAAATCCTTGTGAGGGATCAGCTTATCGATGTCGGCCCGGGCTTTGCTCAGGTGTTTGGATATGCTCTGGTTCTGTGGCAGTCCACCATTAATGGCAACCCCAGAGTTGGAGTAGTATGGGTAGTATCCCAGGTGGCTGTGGTAGAATATGGTGACGTTCGGTCCACTTAGGGTTTCATTGAGATTCGCTACAATGTCGAAAACACTCAGATCCAGATCCACCTTGAATCGAAGGCGGCAGGACTCAGTGGGAGCGTTCCACACCACAACAAAAGGCCGATGAGGGATCAGAGGAGCTCGAGCCGGCTTCATCTGGTCACCCTGAACTTGGAGCTTCACTCCAACACCGACCCACAAGGCCAGAACCAGGAGACGGAGCTCCATCAGAGCCATGGCCCCGGATTCCTCATGGAGCAATTAATGGTCCTACAGAGGCAACGAGAGAGAAAACAAAGACGTTATGAGCCTCAGTGAGCAGAGATAATCAGGATGGGCCTGTGAGAGGACAAACCAGTGATGATCACTGAAGTGAATGCTCTAAATTTCAGAAAACAACGAAACACAAAGCTCCTCTGTTCTCAGACGAAGCAGGACTGTGATGAGAAGGAGGTCGGTTTGAATCCCAAAACAGCAAGGACAGTGTGGACAGGATGAGTTTTCTTCTCTACTTTGTTTTTCTAACTTCACACCAGGAACTCGGATCCGTTTTGTGGAGTCAGAAGGTTCTTCTGATGTTTCTGCTGCAGGGATGAATTCATAGATTTTTACTGATTTCATCCATTAAGAACAACACAGAGATATAATGCTGCTTTGGTGAAGAAATCATGGAAAGCAGCTCTTACCGTCATGATTTAACTCACAGCCATTCAAGTTTTATGCATTACTGCTGATAATCCAGCAATATAATACATGAATGTAATTATACAACTGATAAAAACAGCAACCATGGCTTATGTTTTAACCAAAATTAATGATGATGGAAAAGATACTAACAAAATCGACATACTGACAGATTTTCAAGGATTTTTAGTTCTTTGTGACATAATTTAAGATGTCAAAATGATGTTTATATAAAAATTTCAAACATGTAAATGCTCAAAAAGAGTTACATCTATATTTTTTTAAAACATATATAAGTGACACAAATTTTTTTTGTATATTTTTTTAGCATAAAGCATTTTTTTCCCAATTTTTTTAGTTAAATCTGTACTTTTATTTTGAAAATATTGCCATAAAGCTTAAATGGGACTCTGTAACTTGCATTCATATTCAGTACAGACTCAAAGAAAAAGTTGAGTCTCTCTGTTACTCTGCTTTTTACTTTTCATCTCTGTCATTCCTCTTCTTCTTCCCTCCAGCTCTTTATGTAAGAGTCCCCCCCACCCCCCCACCCCACCTAATTGCTCTTGGCGCCCCCTCATATGCAAGTAATTCATATTTCAGTTTTTCCAAAGTCGGCGGTGGGAAAAGACATCGTGACCCGACTCTTGGGAAACTTGGTCACTGAGGTTGCCTCCAAGGACGCCATGGAAAATCTCCCATCATTCTCTTTGCGGGATTGTAGCAGAGCATGGAGCAGGAAAACCGCCGGGTGGGCTGAGGCTTCCCCGATCATTTCAACTTTTCCTTCATCTGAGGAAGAGCCGACGTTCTCCGATGAATTAAATGGCATGAGAACTTTATGATCCAGTGTCTCGGATGTGGATCACTGAGTGGAAGGTTGGAGGAGATGAAAGTCGACAGTCACAACTAAATTGTTGAAATGCTTCATTTAAAACGTTTTTCAGAAGACTGTGACTTATCAGAAAGAAAGTTTCCTGGCTTAGTCTAAAGGACAGCGTTTCATGATCCGCCCTGCCGAACGGTTTTTCCGGTGATGCCGATCCAAGACAGCAGTGCGGCGAAGCCACTCAGGCTGCCCTCCAAACCACCAGAAGGCCCAGAATCCTCTGAAAACACCGCGACTCAGACCACAAGAGAGACCCCCCAGGCGCAGAGTCTGGGTTTCAAACTGACACTGGAGACTCGGTACGATGCCTTGTCTCAGACAGACACAACAAAACGAGCTGAACCCGACTAATTGGATCCAGATGTGGACGACGGAGGAAACCGTCAGTGTTGCTCCCAGCAGAAGATTCAGACTGAAACATCTCAACAGCTGTAACTGCAGGATGTGTTTGCATGGAGTTCAGTTCTTCAGAGGATGAGCTGTAATGATTGTATCTGCTCATTCAGCGCCATCGTCACATCAAAATGTTAATTTATACATTTGTTATTCATTAACTTTCCCTGCTGGTGAGTAATGACAGAAATCCCAGGAGTCCAATCTGAGGGAAGCTGTGCTGCACCACATCAGTTAACCTCACATAAGACAGAATCAAACTCTTCCTTCATTAAAACTAAACTATGAGGTTATTGAACTTGGCAGGCATGCTGGATGAGCTCACCACTCAAATTATTGATTATCTGTCAAAGCAGTTAAGTGGCCTTTTTTCTTTGGTCGCAGGATCCGACATAATTGTCATCCAGTTGAGTTACTGAACATGGAAAAAAGCTACGGCGCTGACGTTAGCTGGATTTTATCTGCGGCCGTTTGGCTGCAGGATGTGCAGATGTGGTGGTTTTGTGTTTATGTGTCTCAGGCTGGTCTGGATGGATCCGAGCGAGTGTTTTTGATTCATAACCAGCTTTTACAGTTTAATCTGGAAAATATGAAGAAAGCCTTGAATTAGCATTTAATGATCCAGAGTTAATCCAGAGCTAAAGCAGAGAGACATAGTGACTGTTGTTATTCAGCATCACCACACATGGGGTGTGTGTGTGTGTTTGTGTGTGTGTGTGTGTGTGTGTGTGTGTGTGTGTGTGTGTGTGAATCAGCTTGTAAAAGAGACCTGATGTGAACTTGGAACAGTCAGAACTGTTTTAAACAGACCAAAGAATAGAGAAACCTGATCCAAACTGCGGTGAAGCTGAACAATGTGTGTGAATTTTCACAATTTTTCACATTTTGTAGACAAAATAATTCCTTGATTGATCTTGTATTGGGCAGATTGATCCATATATTTAACTAATCATTAGTTGCTGCCCTTTGAATAAGGCTGTGAGAGTTACTACATGGCTGTTGCATCATGTTTTGGCTGGAAAACATTTAGTCTGACAGTTTGTGTCAATAACACCAGACTCAGTTTGCTTCAGATGAAGAGCCCGTTGAACCGTCAACACGCTGAACAAATTCGCCCCTTTGAAGCCGACTGAAGTCCTTTTGCTGCATTAATCTCACACTCAGCAATTATATCTGGTTCATTTCCAGGTTTCGGTGGAGTCTTGATAGTATCCATGTGTGATTTTCACTCTGTGGTCCCTCTGCTGCAAATTCCAGATGTGACTTTATGGTTTTATTAACAACAAAAAAGCTGCATTTCACATTTTTGCTTTCACAGTTTAAGTCCATCTGTCCTTCTGTCTGAGTTTCCTCCAGCATTTAGAGAAGTGCTTGCAACTTTTAGCAACACCACAATGCAGAAACACACAGTTACGAGTTAAAATCCTGCGTTTTAAATTTTTTTTATTGATGCATCAGTGAGTTCATCTCTTTAAAGTTTCATTTCATTTCATTCCAGTGAATGAATGTAAATCTGGTGTTTCTCAGCTTATCAGGAGCCTCAGTGATGTAATCTGAGCTGCACTGTATTAAGCTGCAGTTCCTCCAATGGCCACTATGCTTGTTCAAAAAGACTCTGTATTCAAATGATTAAACAAACCCAGAACCCACAAGTTATGGAGCAAACATAAATAATAACGCCTCTTCTAATGAGAGATTAAGTGTGGATTTTCTAAGTTATTGTTTGTCTGTTTGGAGTTAATTTAGCTTTTATTTAACCACAAACTCCTCCTTCAAACAGCAGCTCAGCCACTGCAACCAGGCAGAGCAGGACTGTCAGGCTTTTTCCACATGAGAAAACTGGAAAAGTAAAAGTGCAAAAGTGCAAGAAACTTGTGAAACTTTGTGTTTATCTGCTTTAATCTAAACTGCATGTGAGCAAATCTGGATAAACTCCATCCAGCATGTTGGAGTTGGTGGATGTTTTGTTTCTGCTTTGTTCTTTATTTGGTTTGGACGATTAATTTATGTTCAGGGACATTTATAATCGCCATATTTATACTCTGTCAACCACAGCTGCACTTGCATTAATCTCATATTTGCTGAGCTCAGCAGTTACCGAATAAACAGACATTAAAGCATCTAAACACCACAAGGTCAGAAACAAGCATCCAAACCATCCGAGTGTCAGAACAAATGAGTTTATGACGTGAAAACGTCAGGAGGCTCAAACGCTGGTTGTGTCTGACGTTTCTCGCTTTGATAAGCAGCTTCTTCAGCCCATCAGATCATAAACAAGCAGAAAAGTGGCTTCACACTGAGTTCACACTGTTTCCTTCAGCTGAAGTTAGCATGATACTGAATATTTCATGGTGTTTCTACATGTTTAATCCTTCATTAGCAGAGACGTGTTTATGACTTGTATTCTTTCACCTGTAATTCATTGTTTTTCTCAGCTTCATAAAACCTTTTCAGTATCAAATAGCAGAATCACTCATCAAACATGAATCCCCTTGAGCGTCACTCACAGATTAATGTGACAAGAACATGTGAATCCTTCAATCAAAGATTATCTTTCCAAGAAATGTCAGGAACAAAACTTATAAAATCAACTATGAAACTGGAACTTAATCAGATATTTAAAGAACTAAATGGCCTGTTAGTCATGACAAAATCTGCCATTTATGGAATAATAATAAAAAAGAAAACAGCCTGAGGACATAAAAGCTGTCTGATGATAAAGATGTCACACCTTACCGTCCCTGCTGGCCTCCTGTTGGACGATTTCCTCGTCTCTTGTGTTTTTTAAACCTCAGACACTGAAGTTGTCCATCTGATAAGCTGCTGAATTGTCTCTGGGGTCCCTGGCTGATCTCGGGGCAAATCTCGGGGCAGAGATGCTCTTCCATTGTTGGTTTGGCCCCTCCTCATCTGAGCCAAACAGGACTCTCATTAACTGGACCAAACAAGCGAGTGAAGTCCTGGAGAGGAAACAGAAACGAGACAATTTTAGGGTCTGAAACCTGCTGTGGGACATAATTACCCAGAGGTATTTATGAGTTTAACCCAATAGAGAAAAAGTTTTTATATTAAAGAAGTGATCTTTCAGAAACTAAAAATTTAGATTAAAATGACGGTGATGTTTTGAATTTAATGCTATATGACAACATGCTCACAGTGACGTTTAGCAGATAAGATGTTCACTGTGTTCACCATCAGTTTAGCTTGTTAGCATGCTGACATTTGCACAAAATACAAAGTGCTGTTGAATCTGATGGAGTTTCTAAGTATTTGATCAAAAATTAAATCTTGGTTGGACTGAAGTTTTGCCCTGATGGTGGCGCTAAAGAAAAAGTTAAAGGATCGCTTCACTGATTACAGTTCATCATTATGGGGACATGAGCAAATTTAAAAACAATCCATTTATTTTTTGTAAAGATGTTTTACTTAAAGCCACAAATGAAGCTCTAGTGGCACAACAGAGAAGGTCAGAACAAAGTCACCAAAGTCTTTAGGATTCATCTTCTGGGAACAAGGAATGTCACATTATGTACCAGATCTGAGACTCCTTACCAGCCTCAGACACCAAAAAGAGTCGCTCAGCATGGTTATTATAAGTTTTTCATATTTTAGCTCAATTTTAGTGTCTAATAAAATAAAAGATCAGCTGATGCATTCACATGTTCACCACTTTGCCAGCAGCAGGAAAAAACGTTTTTACTCTTAAAATATTTGTCTGTTAACCTCAAAGCTGTCGACTTAAAACGCCTAACCATGTGTTACCTTTTAACTGTGGCATATATCTGCCCCCTGGTTGCTGATTCAATAAGTAGATTCCCATAAAAACCAGCTGACATCAGTGTCTGCAGTGGTAACTTCAGAAAGGTGCTTTGCTCTGCTCAGGTCGTTCTCACACAGCTGTAAACTTCCAGCTGAATAAACATCATTATTATTATGATACAGACTGTCAGTTCGGCCTCACGTCTGCAGAAATGTCCCGAATCATCAGTTCACGTCTTGCACTAACAGGAAGACTTGAAACCGAAGCTGACCGCCGTCACGCAGGATCACCTGAACGTATCTGTGGAGCAGCTACACAAACTGAAGATACGATCAAAGAACGTTCCATCGACTCAAGACCTTCCTGAAGAAACAACTGAGCAGAAACTGCTTCACTCTTTTTACAATCGGCTGCTCTGAGAATGAACCCAGTGACAAGTTTCCCCAATTTATTAACTCATACTTGGCAGGTGATCAAAAGTTGAGCAACTTTACAAAAATAAAGGGAAAAATTCATCAGGAAGTCCCAAAGCCATTTGCAGATGGTAGAACACTGTCTAACATGAATCTGTTTAGGCCGTCACATCACAGAAGTACAAATTCAGCCTCATCCTGAAGCCGTTTCACTCTTTTTCTGGAGTATCTGAAGGAAAATGAGCACAATTGTAAGAGTTTGTGGTACGTTTTGTAACGCCTCTCGAGGGAACGGAATAAAGGTTTTGAGAAAGTCCAAATGTTTGGATATTATTTGCACAAACTTTCGTTTTAAGCCAAACTCACCAACTTCATTTAACTGAAAACAATCCGTAGTAAATTGCTCGTCTCAACTTGCCAAAGAGGGAACTATAAATGCAATAAAAACTGGTGGAGGACCACAAGTTCTTGCATTAGACCCGTTGTTTATTTTCCCTCCATGAGCTTCTGCAGCAACATGCAGGTCAAGTTTCTACGCTGGCGATGACGGAGTGATGAACTTCTAAACTCAGCATCCCGTTGTGGGTGTGAGAAAGATGCAGCACTGACAAACTGCCAATTTCAAGGTTATTACTGTAATTACCAAAAAGAATGTGTGAAGTTATTTTTGTCCTAACATTTTGTTTCCTTGAGGCATGCTGGCAGAGCGTCGGCGGCCTGGCGTCAAGCCGCGGCTCAGAGGTTAGGAACCATTTCTGAGGAAACTCTGGCAGATTATCTGCTTTTCTAACTTGTTTTTTCCTTTTGAGAAACAGCCACCGAATCATCCGTCCACGTTTAGAGATCAGATCTGAGTGAAGCAGGTAAGTGCAGCAGACCGCCGTACCACACGCAGGCAAACTGCTGCAGAAGCTCGGTTTCATAATGCTGAGCTGTTGAGCTGAAGCTTCTCCTGTCAGCTACAGAAACACTGGAAATGCTGAGCGGAGCCGGTGGATGTTAATACAGGAGATGCAGATCTGGAAGGAACAAGAGGAAGGGAGGTTTTCCGTGAAGCTTTGTCATCAGTTCGGAGTGTTTACACAGAACGAGCCGGCGTGCAGAGCTTTCAGACGCCCGTTTCATCTGCGTTGAGGTGGTGCTTTGGAAGCCGTCAGCATATAGACGGATTAAACTGAGACTGTAATCCAAATACACCCAATACATTCTGCAGGAACCTGAACACAAAAACAGATTAAATGTGCCCGAAACACACACACACACACACACACACACTGGAGATACATTACTGTAAGATTTGAATGTGTGTCTGTGTGCATTCAAGGTTTTATTGGCCAAGTTTCTGGCTCTTAAACAGGTCAGTTTTTGTCATTTTGCTCCAGACTGAAAAATCTCAACAAATTAACAGATCGTCATGAAGCTTTTTTCATATTTTCACAGCCGTTTCAGGATGAATCTGCTGCAGAATGACAGTTGGATCATCCTTAAAGTCAAAACTTTTTTATAAGGCCTGGGGAAAAGCTCATAGAGAGGAGAGAAGCTGCAGCATCATTTAAATACGGAGGTAACAGAGCTCATTGTCACGCTGTTTCTCCCTCAGGACATTTGTTGTGTTTCACTCGTTTATTCTCACTGAAAGAAACAAAAATAACTGTGCAAAAGTCAGAAACCTGCTTACTTTCTTTCCTCCACATGCCTGAGAATCACTGCTGTGTTTGTCTGATGAGCCGGTGGACAGGAAACAACACAGACAAACAAGATGACTCCCATCATGCCGTTCTGCAGCAGCTTTAATTCAATTACACCAGCAGACTAAAAGAAAAGAGCCCAGGTTGTGTTTCTGGGAGGAATTCTGGGAAAAGTGCTTCGTTACAGATGCTCACCACAATTGTTTGTGACCGTCTATTGAATTTCAGTCCATTTTTGGGGATGCAGAGGAAGTCAACAAGCTTTTATTGAACTCAAAATGTCAACATGATGGAGTGGTAATTCCTGGAAAATAAAACAGTATCGTATGTGCAGCTGCTTTTCACTTTTTTCAAATTAAAATATCTGAATCAATATCTTTAAGTCCTTTTCTCAATAAAATTCTTTAATGCTGTGATGATGAGCAGGTGTCCTGAACATTGAAACGGACAAATATGGAAGAAGAAAGTACGTAAGGCTCATGTTATAAACAACTTCTTGAGTGGAAAGAAATTCATAGAAATGAAATTCTTAATGACACATAAAGGAGCAATTACTGAAGATACTGATATTCAAAAGTAACAGAATGAAAAGTGTGCCTAGAGACTGAAATTTTTTGTTGTTTTTTTGTATTTTTATGTGAGTGTTGTTTGTTTTTTTTGTATTATAATTCAAACCTTTCTCCTTCTTTGTTCTTTTTTTTACTTTTTGTGTCCCTCCTGTGTCAGTTTGTCCACCTGATGTCACGTGAGAGAAAAATCTTTTTTTCATGTTTGGTTTGATCATGTTCACTCTGTTTGCAGTTTGAGGGAAATTAGGAAACTCAAGGTTTTCTAACGCCATCTAGTGGTGCCAATGGGGAAGTACATTAACTTATAGGAAACCCCAAATGGTCTACCAGGTCTTGAATAACCTCACAAACACTTTAACTCCATTTCAGTCCTTACAATAATGGATAGTCTGTTTTCAACATCGTTTCAGTGTGTTTTCTGAACCCGCAGGGACAGAAAATATATCAGAACGTAAATCATCCGTGATAGAAGATGTAGAAATTCACCTGCTGAAGTCAAACTGTAGGAAAGTAACATCAGGAACAAACGGTCGATTCTTTGCTGAAGAGATGGAGGAGATTTTGGATTTGATTTGCATGGATTTGACAGGTTTACAAACCTAAAAAACAACAACAGGTTAGGAGAAAGAAAGCAGATGATCATCATTAAATCCTCTCAGTTTTTTAGTGTCTGCTCTGCTGGAAATATGTTTTGCATTAGGAAACAACTTCCTCTCCATCTGTTTAAAATAAGATCAGATAATAGATTAAGATCTGCTCTCCAGATGACAAACTCTTTAAATTTTTAAAGATACAATGACTTTTCCTCTTGCACGACCCTCAACACAGTCGGTACGTTCTTATCTTCACTCTCAGGCTCTGAGAAAACATAAATCACTGGGTTGTTTTTGTTGTCCAGCACTTTTAAACTGCGTCTGCCGTGAACACTGCAGCCTCTATGAAACACAAGCAGGGTGTCATTGTTGTTACAATGCAGGTCCTGTCATGGCTGTGAATGGTCCTTTAACTCCTCTCATTTGGCCTCTTCTCTGCGTTTCATACAACAGAGTGTAGAAGCAGCTGGTCGACAGATTAGTTTTGGTGTTAATGCTGCTGACGGGCTTTAACCCTGCAGCAGGCGGACGGGACCTGCGGGACACCGACCTCCGCCAGCAATTATCCATCTGCCACCGCCGTTTACCTCACCCTCCACCTGATTTCATTTGTTTATGTCGAGACCACACAGCCTGTAGGTGGCTCCAAGTTGGAATTTGGACATAACATGAATGTGTGTTAACCTAACAAATTCTAAATCCAAGTAAAAAATATAATGTACATGTCAACAAAAACAAGCTGTTGCAAGTATAAAGGCTTTTTACTCTCTGTTTTTCACTTTTGAAGCTTTAATTTTGGAACCTACAGAACAATATTACCATTATCTGGAAAAGAAATGTTTGTTTTTTTTTTAAACTGTAAACTACAGATGGCATCCAAGATTTAAAAACAAAACTCATCATAACAATGTCATGTCCTGAACTGGAAACAACAATCTGCTCATAACTTGGCAATAACATTCGACAGCTTATTAAAAACGAGCTGACTTGAATCATATTTAAAAAACAAGTGAGTCAACATCAGTGCTAACACAGACAAACACTGATGAATTAATTATGATTACAATATATGTGTCAAATGGAAACATTTTTTGCTTATTCTTTATTTTATATTTACTTATTTATTTGTATTCAATATAATATAATTATTTTAAATAATAATATGTTGAAAAAATAATCTATTTTACTTTAATTTTAGTATAACATTGTTGTAATTCATCACGTGTACAAAATATTCCACATTACATAAATTGTTTATGACGAAAGGCTTCTTATTTACATTTTTTACGTGCACCATCTGGCTCCTCCCACCGCTACGTCACACTCCATCTCATCCCTCCACGCGCTAAGCACCCCCCCTCCTTCTCCCCCTTTCCCTCCGCAGAGCAGCATTCCTGCTGCCACACCGGACCGAACCATGTTGTTTACGACGACATTTTAGCCACAAAAAGGACCGAAACACACATGTCATAAAGTTTTCATCTATAATTACCGTTGAAACTTAAACTTATGCGTGTGTGTTCACTAACTTCACCGTTTTATCAACAATACAGAGGACATTTATAGAGTTTTTTCCCAAAGCGACACCCCCTCTCCTCCCTCTTTAAAGTGGTCCGCTCCGTCTTGCTGCCATGTTGGATGTAAGCATCGCCGCTGCAGCTGCTTGAGTTTCCGAATGAAACTTGAGCGTTTGTCCGCGCACAGACACCCAGCGAGCCCCTGTTTCTTTATTTAACACCAAACGGACACGTTGAGGATCTTTCGTAAGCGGGAGCAAGCCTGGAAAACACCCCCACCCCGTCCTCCTCCGCCCTCCAGCCGGGAGTCGGACCCAGCGGAGATGATCCGGTTGCAGGCCACAGCAACCGGAGCCCGCATGGATTTTCTGTAATCGGTAGTGTTAGCCGTGTCCGTCCAGGGATAAGTGCATCGTTTCAGGGTTGACTTGAAGAATCCGGAGCCATGAACAGCCACGCGCCGCCCCGCAGGTCCGTGAACGTCGGCTCCATCCTCCTGACCCCGCAGGAGAACGAGTGCCTGTTCGGCTACCTGGGCAGGAAATGCGCCGTAAGTTTCCCACTTTGTTTACCACCTAAAGGTCCACAGAAGGTGTTCAAACATTGACCCACACATTATTAAAAAACAACCAATTTGTGTCTTTTCTGCCACTTTATCTCTCTGAGTTGAAATGAAGTTAACGGAGCCTGCCGTGACATCGCAGTGGCGTTTTAAAAAACGGGGGCAGGTGTTGCGGCGAAATGCGTGACCGTTGCGGCAACACCTGCATGTTGTTCTTCTGGACGTGTTTGTTTCCTGAACTGTCTGAGTTTGATGTAATATGATGGTTTTCAGGACAGAACAGCAGGTTTTTTTAATGTGAAATGCTGCTGGTTTCAGAGGCCGAATATAATCCGGGCCTGCAGTCAGCAGGTCGCAGCAGCATTGCGGGGTGAAACACCTGAGCTCACGGGTCGGAACGGCCAGGTAAACTAAGATTAGTTAGATAGATATGAACTGACCCGTTGAGCTGAACATGGAGCATCAACTCTTCTTGGTAAAGACTGAAATTTGTCCAAATAAAATCAAATTAAGTGCCTGTAGATTTATAACCTTGCTGGTTTATACTTTGATCTGGTAGTTTCAGAATTTTAAAGATTTGTTTTATTCATTTTAAAGTTCTTGTTTGACTCCATAAGATTTAATAAAGATTATTTATGAGTAGAAATAAACAGCTTTATAGAAGAGTATGTTTTTATTTCCTAAGTAAGGTATAAAACAAGTATAATTTTTGAATTGTATTGTCATTTGCGTCATTAAATGTAAAACAACATGCTCGTTCATCAGCGTAAATCTCATTGTTGCATGTGTATGAATCATGATGAAACAGTGAATTGTGCTGCAATCTTCATGGAAAACTTTTACAAACAAAGTACAGATGACGACATCTTGTTTGTCATCTGATCTTTTAAAACAAAACCTTTTATTTTACCGTCACCGAACATCGGGGGGATTTTTGGTACTTTGTCATGTTTGTATTCTTGCTGTTGCTGTACACAAGGAAACAAGCTCGTAAGACAATTACAGCTATAACTTTCTATCTTTTTTTCTCATGTAATCAGAAAACATAATTCTTTAAATAAACAGCAGATTCATTAAAATCCACAGAAGTTATCAATATGCTGAATAACTGTATTTGTTTAACTCTTTTTAGCTCTAAATTTATCTTTTATATCTCTTTATGAGCACATTGCTTTCTTAAAGGTTAAATATTAAACTCAGGAGTAATTTTTGATGTGACCGCTGAAGTAAAGTGTGATTTAATTATTCTAGTTAAAATTCAACATTCAAGTTAACTTGTGATCAAACTTCATCTCCGTTTACACTCAAAGCAGGATCAGAAAGTTAGACCGAATCTTTTAACAACACAATAAATGTATTGATGCAAATTCAGATTTGAAAAATGAATCTCTGACATTACATTCGGTTTTATGTTTCAGAGATGTGAAGACTTTTTCTTGAAAGAAAACAATGAATTTTAAAAAAATTTTTTAGATTTAAGCTTGTTCTACTAATCGAGCTTTGTGAAGAGCCCCTCTGCTCCTCAAACAGCTCCATGTTTGGGTCATCTGGAGGTAAATTACATGAAAAAAATCTAGAAGTACTGAAAACGAGTGTTTTAAGGTTTGGATTTTTTGACTTTTGGACGTTTCTAACACATATTTTCAGTCTTTCTTGATCAGTGATCAGATACAGTAGGTTTCAAAATGTTCTTGACTGTATCAGTTGTGCATGAAAGGTTTTATTCACTACAGATTTTTAAAAAAACATGGAACAAACCAAAGAGAAAAAGAGACAAAGGAACAGTTAAAATAATAAGAATTGCCCGATCGCCAAGGGCAAATAAAATGCCACTGTTGGCCAGAAAATCAAGCAACAGACTCAACTCAAAAATGCAGAAAGAATTTAGTTTGCTGACAATTAACTGAAGTTTTTTATTGTTATTAAAAGAACTTAATAAATTTGTGAGGGACAAGTGAAAACTGATGTACAAGATAAAGTGTGTGTTTATGTTTTTTTAGTTATATGAGAAGAATTTAGTAGAAAAACTTCATAACAAGTTTTTCCTTTTATATCCATGAATTCTTGAAGACAAACTGACGATTCACAGATTCTCCTTTTCACTGAGGTTTAAACTTCTCAGCTTAACATAACTTGCCTGGAAACACTGCGTCTGTCAGAAAGAAGACGTGGTAAAGCTGCTTGTTTTGCAGCAGGAAACTGTTGACTTTATCAAAGTGCATTTGTTCTTTGAGCCCATCCAGTTCAGCTAGTTTCCTGCTGTGATGAAACACAACATTAGCAAACGTTTCATGAGCTAGCTTAGGCGCTCTGGCTTGACTTTTACATCAACAAGGACAAAAAAAAGATGTTTTGTCCATTTCTCTTTGAAGCAGCATGTATGTACTTTTCTTTTGTTGACAGTCTTTATGATGGATGTGATGTCATCGATGACGTGAGCGTGTTGTGTTCAGGGATCACTCTGAAAAACATGTTTACTGCTTTTAACTTTTTTTTTACTTTTAGTGCAGAAAACAGGACCAACAACAGGAGCAACTCAAGCAAACTGATGGCTTCCTTATTAGATTCGATATAGAAAAACAAATTATCTGGAAATAATATTTACTTATGCAGTAGATGACCTGAAAACATTGGTCCTGTCCTCTGGTTTTGCTGCTGTTAGATGCTAAACTGCTTGCTGATGTAACCTGGAGAGAGTGTGTCTGTGTTTATTGCTGCATACTTTCCCTCAGCGAGAATTTACAGAACCTAAATGAGGCTTTTAACAGCCGACCTTTGACCTTTCCTGTGTGATGCTGAGCAGCGATTTCATAGTGAAAAGTGTTTCCTGCTGCTTCTCTGACCTGCACACATAAATCACAGAGGAGGAAACAGGCCCAGTGGCATTTCCTCTTTCCTCCCACAGCAGCTGGAGTTATTTTCTCCCACAGAAGGAGAAATCCTGGCAGAGGATTTGACAAAGTGTGTGACTTCTGCAGAAACCTCAAAAACCACAAACCGGAGCAGTCAGAGCTCAGGACAGCGCCGTGTGGACGGCAGCTGGACTTTGCTTCCTGTGCTGCTCAAACGAAGGTTAAACACCGAAGAAAAATGTCAGATAGACATGATTTGTCATGAAACACTCACCGTCCCCTGATTTTATGACAACACAGCAGAACAGTGAGCCGAAACATAACGGAGACGGCAACAAAGGAGTTTTTTATGACCGAACAGTGGAGTGTTTTAACTGCTCAGATCAGTCACATGACCTCGATCCATCTGGTCATTAGTTTCATTACTGAAGACAAAAAGCTCCTGAATGAAGAAGAAGCCTGAGATGAGTTGCATGAGATACTTTTGACCTGCGACTGTTTCTCCTTTTAGTTTCAGTGAAGTGAAAAATCTTCAGCACACTGTTTCATGTTGGCCGATACTTTGCCCTCAGCTTTGTGTCAACAAGGGCCACAGTGTCAATAATCTGGCCCCCAGTTCAAAGCTCATGTTGTCGCATCGTCTGCCTTTTTTCAGCTGTGAGGATGGCAACGTTGATCCACCACGACTGAGATATGTCAACAGCTATTGGATTGACTGTCTCAAAATTTTAAACAAACATTCAGTGGGTCCAAAAAACGAGTCCTGCAGACTTTGGTGAGATTCTGTCTTTTTAATCTGCTGCCACCAGGTCAGAGTTTTCACCTGTTCAGCGAAATATCTGCCGGAGGGATTCGCTCATAAGTCTGTACAGACATTAGTGGCTCCTTGACGGTGTTTTCTAACGAAACATGTTGATGCTGCTTCATTAGGAAATATGCTTCACAGTTCACTAATGTTCAATTAAAGATGGATAAATACTCAAAAAGAACCAGTTTCTGAACTAGTTTCTGATAGGGTTGGGCAAAATATCAATATAATATCCACTGAGTCGATATCATCTTTGGTTTTTGACGTCATTATATTGTAACATGGCATAAGTGTTGTTTTTTCCTGATTTTTAAGATTTCATTACAGCAAAGTGAAGTAATTTTCTGAACTTACATGACTGATCATGTTGTTCTAACATTTACTTACTCATTACATCCACATTACTAAAAGTTATTCATCAAACTTGTGAAAGGAATGATATTGATGCAATATAGATTTTGAGGTATTTTGTCAAAAATTTTGCAATATTTGATTTTGTCCTTATTGTCCAGCTCTTTTTTCTGACGGTTCTGAAATAATCAGTGTGTTGCACATGTTTGTTTACACTGAAATGATGAAAGTAATTCTGTGTAAAAGGAAATGAAAGCTAGAAGAACTTTTCTCTCTTTCTTTCTTTTAGAAAGTAACTGAGTAGAAGCAGCAGCATCAAACTCAGTTTATTCATTTCATTCTGCAGGTCAGAGAGTTCCATGTAAAGATATTGGTACACTTCTGGTTTGGTTTTAGGAGGTCTGTGTGTTGCCACAATGAGCTCTTTGTTCGACCTGGTCGTGCAGGTCTGTGCTGTATGTCGTCTTTATCACTGTTTAAATGTTTTGCATAATGTTTAAATTTATTTCCTCTTCCTTTTTTGCTGCTCTGCTTCTGCTTTTAAGCACCAACGACACATAAAATACAACACTAGAGTCCAGTCACATAACCAAACAGTTGAAACTTTATTAAATTCAGGACTTGAAACACCAGATTATTAAAATGCACAGATTATTAGATGTGTTTGTTGTCAGTGAAGCCTGCGGATGTTGATGCTAACGCAGTCCTTCGTCCTGTGTGTGTTCAGACTCTGTGTTCGGCCGTGGTCCAGGTTTACGGCACCGACCGGAGCTGCAGCTGGCTGAAGAGATGCTGCGGCGTCGCCTGTCTGGTCAAAGACAACCCACAGAGGTCCTACTTCATCAGAGTGTTTGACATCAAGGTGAACGAGACCGTTTGAAAAAGAAACATCTGTGATATCAAAGTAAACATCAGAATGACTTCTTAGTTTTTTACTTACCTAGAGAAGACGGAGTTCACCTGTTTCTGTCCAACAAAAAATCCACCTATGACCTCCTTTAAGCATGTTGTTCCTCTTTTGTTCAAATTATTTAGAAACTGAAGTGTAAAACAACAAATTTACGGTGATGTGATGAATAATGTGAGACTTTTAATCTCCTCAAGTAATATGGAGAATTGTAAACAGTGCTAAAAATGGAAGAATGTTTCACAGATTTGCAAACTTAATCAATCAGTGAGGTTGATTTAAAATGATTGTATGTACAATAACGGGATTAAATATTAAAATATTGGATGAGAACAGTTCTTGTTCACATCCTTTGTCTCCACAGTCTGAATTGTGGCCAGACTGCATCTGCACACAGTCGACAGTCAATAAAGAAATGAAGCCTCTTTTAAAGTTAATGTGCAGTCAGTTGTGCATCATAATGGATCAGAGTGAATAACAGACCGCTGATGTGTGTTTAATGTGAAAGAGTATGTGGACAAAACATTATTTAGTTTATATTTAATAAAAGTGATATGCAGAAACTTCAGA
>JAPZDV010000023.1:26202899-26213457 GCA_029814665.1 Acanthurus lineatus
TGTGTGTGTGTGTGTGTGTGTGTGTGTGTGTGTGTGTGTGTGTGTGTGTGTGTGTGTGTGTGTGTGTGTGTAGGTGTCGGACCACCCAGAGTCCGCCCCTCCAGCGCCGCCTCCCACCACGGGCATCGTCGGCGCTCTCATGGAGGTGATGCAGAAGAGGAGCAAAGCCATCCATTCCTCAGGTGACTGAATCATGTGACCTGCTGAGCTCCTCCGGGGGGGGCGGAGACTAAACACTGATACTTAAAGGAGCAGTTCAGCTTTTTTTCAATGTTATTTATTAGCTAACTTAGCTTAGCACAAAGACTTTAAACAGTGAAATTTGGCTTTAATTCATGTGTTGTTATTAAAATGTTTGCATTTGTTTAAGGTTTAATAGTGAAATCTGTTCAAAAGCAGCATTTCCAGCGACTTCTGGTCGATCAGTGACTCCTGGATTCTTTCCTGGACACGTTAAACATCACTTTAGTTTTGTATTTTTAAACAGAAACAAAGCAAACAGCTCAAACCAAACAAAAAAAATGCAATATTTGGAGTGTTTGTGTGTCTTTTAATGTTTGTTTTCCACTTTCTTTTTCCCAAAGACGAAGACGAGGATGATGAAGACGACGAGGACTTCGAGGACGATGACGAGTGGGACGACTAGTGAAGATTTCCCTGCTCTGCTCCTCCCGCTGACACTAAAATATCTTCTACAAATCTTCCAGCGTCTGACTAAAACTTATAATGTAAATGTTGTATGGATTGGCTGTATATTTATTTTTTTGCCTTTTTTGGTTTTTTTTGTTTTGTTTTTGTTTTGTTTTTTTAATGACTATTCCACTTAATCTGTGCAATACCTCATCCGTTAAATCTGTAACACACCTTCATCGTTAAAGGACGTCCTGTCATTAGAAAGCACTTATCACCGCCTTCAGACACGGCCCGCCTCATTTCATCACCAATAATCAATACTATTGATCAGTAGCTGCTCCCCTGAGACGAATCTGGAGTCCTGCTGTGCTCCGTCAGAAATATATGTATGTGTTCATTTCATCGCGTTTTCATTCCTCGTCAGAGAAAAAGTGTAAAAGTGTAAAAGGAGGCGTGTGTGCGACCAAACAGGCAGTATCCTCTTTGTGTTTTGACAGTTTAAAAAAGCCAGAAAACACTATTTTCTTACCGTCCTTCTTTTCGTACCTCCGACTTTCCTGAAAATGAGTCGTAGTTTAGTTGTGTTGTGTTTTCATGAATCCTTTGACCAAAATGTGGCGGCTCGGTCGCCTCATGTGGATTTTTTTTCAGCTTTTATTTTTATTAAATTAAAGCCGTTTATTTGCACACAGTTTATACGATAGTTTTGTTTTTTTGTGGGTTTTTTTTTTTTCAGGGTGTGCGTTTTGTCAAATAAACTTTTCTTTTTTTTATTTTATTTCGAGCAGGTTACAGTGACAATGGACACTTTTAAAAGCTAAAGGTTTTGCAATATCGTGACCTTTAAATGGGACAAAAAACACGACTGAAGATGTTTCCTGTTAGTGGCTTTCTTTGGCAAAATACACACACACACACACACACACAAACACACACTGTGGCATTTGTGAAATGATGCAAGTTTCGTTCTTAACGTCTGGTTGGTTGTTTTTGTTGTGACATCCTGCCGTTCGGCTCTGGTCAGTATTTTCAAACAAATATCACATCTCTTAAAGACACTAAAAAGATTAAAAGAAGAACTCGTTCATCCTCGTCCGTCCTTCAGTTAACAAGCTATAATTTTATGCAATGTGACTGTAAATGCCTTCTTATGGAGAATAATTTAAAGAAAAAAAAGCAAATAATAATGAACCAAATGTGGCATTTGCAAGCAGCTTGTGGGTTTGGCGATGCCTGCGATCCTCCGTCTGTAAGCGGTGTGAAGAAATAACCGACGCTCCTTTTAACTGTTCGTCTTAGAGTTTTTACGTCCTCCAGCGAGGCTTAATGCTGCATCGAGACGCCGAGATACTGACAGAGAACCTGTGAAAAGGGCCGGGAGGGTGGTGGGGGTGATGAGAATACTAAATTGTATACTTAAATAAATGTTAATATTTACAGAGAAATTTGTTTCTTGTTCTTTGTGTTTTTGCGACTGTTTTTTGTGTGAAAGTTGTTTTTGAAAAGAAGTTTGTTTCAACTTCCTGTTCCTTTTATGTTTATTCCATTTTTTTATTTTATATCTTCAGTTTCATGTAAAAAAAAAATACATAAAATAAGAAATGTGAAGGAGAATTTCCCAAAATCCTCTTGACATGTGCCATTCTTCAGGCAGTGATTATAAAAAATACTAAAAGTTATAAAAATCATTTAAATTTACGACATGATAAAAGACAGGGACTCAACAATATTTTACCTCATAAACACAAATACAATCAATTCATAAAGATCAAATTAAGGAATGCAGCCTCACATCCTAAAGGTACATAAAGTGTAAACATGTAGCATGCTAACATGCTACTAAAAGGTTAGCATATTGTCACCGTTACAATGTTAGCATATTGACATTAGCATTTAGCTCGAGGTGCACAGACGTGTTAGCAGACTCTGATTTTAGTTTGTTTCGATGATTTAAAAAAAAAAAACCTGAGTATCCTGATTGTTCATAATTCAACACATTTAATTAAAACAAGACCAGATGTTTCCAGCTGCTCATGCGATACTCAAACAGCACGAATGTGACTGTAAACAGGACTTTAAAGAGAAATACAGCGTGAATATTAAAGTATTATTGAGAGTTCAGCGGGAACCTTCAGACAGACGAGCTGCAGTGTCTCTCAGCACTAAGAGGAACATTTAAAATCCCTCCAATTAAAATGAAGTCTAACATTTACGTGGCATTTTATTGAAGATGAGAGGGGCAGTAATGAGGGGTCACACCGATCACACACTCAGACTTCACTCCCATAACAGACCCTCCTGAGGGGGAGGCCATATTTACTCTGAACAGCTGTTTTATGAACCTGCTTATAAACTGATCCACGTGCAGTCTGACGGATCTGCTCTCTCTCTGCCAGCTGACACCAGATCAGATCAAACTTAACTTGTTGAACACAAATATGTGTATAATAAAGGTTAATACAGTCTAAAATTACATATGGAGGCCTGATCATGATGCAGTAATGCTATAACTGTACTGTAACACTATGCATTGACTTAGAAATAGATCTTAATTATAACTTAGAAATAAGTGATAGTTTAGTTCAATCTAAATGTGAGAAATAACTAAAACTGATTATATTTTTTAATTGATTCTAAAAACTGAGTACTCGGAGGGAAAATATTATCATTTGTTTGTTTTTGACAAAAACTTTCTGAACTAAACTTTTGGACAGATGGAAAGTATAAATATATGTGCGTGTGTGTGTGTATGTATGCATGTATATGTATGTATATATAAATTTTTACCTAAACAAAGTTTGTTAGCATGCTATCATGCTAATCACAGGATGTTGGCTTGCTAATTATTTGGCTCAGATTAACTCTAAGCATGTCAGCAGAATTAGCATCTTGTAACACCTAGCATGTTAGCTTGTTAGCATTGTTAACATGCATATAGCCGGTGTCTTTACATGCTTCTAAATTTTTTATTTATTTATCATTTTAAAAAATGTTTTGCCTGTTGGCGTGTTAACATTCATCTGATCGTACAGATCAGTGTATAATTGTCATGTTGTCTCAGATCAACTTCTTTTGACTTTATAGTGCAGTTTAATGATTTATTGACACTCAAGATTATTTAATCAGGTGTAGTTTAGACTGATTGTAGAGCATACAATCTGTCACATACACTGTGAACCTGTCTGTACCTCTGTTATGTATTCAGCTCGGCTGTGTGTGTGTGTGTGTGTGTGTGTGTGTGTGTGTGTGTGTGTCCTGATGGACAGTCTGCAGCAGCTGCAGTGTGTGTTTGCGGTTTAATCCCTCTGTGATCGGTCTTTATGAGAAAACAGAGTGAGCTGATCCTCCTCTCAGGTTTCCATCATGTGAAGCTGTTATTTAAACTGTGATGATGTTTGTGAGGCAAGTTGGGTTTGAAAGTCCTTTTAAAAGTTTTATAAGTGAAAAATAATTACTCTACGTCTACAACAAAGAGAAAACACACCTCCATCCTGCAGCTCTTCATCATTTAAGGCAGGAAGTTGCTTTTCTTTCCATCAGCTTTGAAAACTAACATCACAATACATTTTACAAAAAAAGAATGAAACTATAAACCTGATTTTCTTTTGTCCTCAGTCAACAATTCAATCCAAAATTAGATAAAAAAGAAAAAAGACTTGACGAAAGTTACTATTTGTCACCTTTTAATACAACAAAAGTCTAGAAAACGATTTGTTTTGTGTGAACTTGATTAACAAATTAGTGTATTTATGAGTCTTTATGAACCAAACTTTGTCAGCTTTGTGGTGCTTTAACAAAAATCTGGCTTGAACCGTCAGAAAACCATTCATGAGTTTAGTTTTGATTCAGAACATAAACTTTATTTCTCTACACATCAGTGTTTAAAGTTTCACGCTGTAACAAAATACAAATAAGATCTAAAACTCACGAAAACAAACTGCTGCTAAGCTGTTTGATAAGATTCATACAAAACTGTTAAAAAGTGATTGTGAATGAAAATGAAATATTTCGATGCAAAAGTGAGATCAGATCAGGTGACTTCAGGCCTGTGACAGATCCACCTGCAACGACATACAACACACACGTTTAGATTCAAGAATAGAGATATTAAACACTAAAATAACTTACAATCAAAACAAAGGTATTTACTGAATCTCTCTCTGATATTATGGACTTTTCTTAATTTATTTACACTTTTTGATTTTATGGAGGCCTTGAAACACTTGATCTAGTTGGTTTTGTTTTGTTTTGAAGGGGAAAGAGTTTTTGTTTTTTAGTTTTTCTTGGCGAGGCTCAGACGTCATTATATTCCTGAGGCATCTCTGATGACCCTGCTGAGGACTTTGAACCAACCACGTTGTGTTCGAGGCCCCTCTAAACCCGGTGGAAATGTGAACAACACATCGTCTGTGTTCCCAGCAGCTCTGTGAGCCATCAGTTATCAAACAGCAGTGAAGAAGTCAAACTATTTATAACCTGTCAGAGATGGGAGGAATCTGCAGAATGACAGAGTCTGTCGTCTGATGACAGCAGGCGTTCACACTGAGGGGGGCTAATGGCTTTTGGAGACCAAATTATGTCTAAGATGTTTTCACTCAAGATTCCTTCAGACCTCAGACAGCAGTAAGTATGTTTACATGCACAGTTAAGATGAGCTACGGTTGATTATGTTGTTAAATTTGACAACTGTTCTTGTTTCAGAGTACAAGCGCCAGGGGAGACGGAAACATGTTGGTTCTGCTACGGTAGGTGGCGATGTGCCCACTTTCAGCTAGTTGGTATTGAACCCTTTTTGGTTGACCTGTTATGTCACATGCAAAGTTTGATGCTTAACTCCTTCAGCTGACACAATAAACTGTCCAAAAATATGTTTTTTTTGCCCGAGCACTTGAAATTTAGACAGTTTCGTCATGTCAACTTACAGCTTTTTTCTGCGAATTTATGCTGTTCGGCTTCTGGATGATAGCCTCGCATGGGAACTGGGGAGCATGCACAGTGTGTGAACGCCTAGGCCAGGGTTTAATTAGGGTTTAATTGAAGCATATACATGCAGGAGTAAATCGATTTTCCAACCATGTTATCTTGGTGACTTTGAGACTTTGAGAAATTTAGTGCAATACCAGTAGGACTAAGATGTTGGCATGCATTTCAAAAGTCCATTTTTAGTCGGACTAATGCAACCATTCGGCTTTTCTAAAGTCATGTAAACATACAGAGAAACACACTCTCAGGGAGTCTCACCGGTTTTAATGACCGAATGCTGCTCCCACGAATCACCGCCATCAGGTCGTCACGGCTCGACCTCTGTGGCAGCAGAGGACCTGACGGTTCATCCCGTCTCTTTTGCAGTGATGGTTTCAATGCGTTCTTCAAGTCATTGAGAATATCTGCACTCTCCTTGTCATTGGTGCCGTTCTTGAGCTTCTTTGACTTGGGTTTCCGTTGGTTCGACTGACCCTTTGTGCTGTTCGAACCTTCGTGCTGTTTGACCATCTCAGCGATCTTCCTCGTTGGCGGGTCTAGAGACAGAGGAGGACTTCTGTTCTGACTTACAACAGTCTTATTAGATTGTGACGGCTTCTTTGGCGGTCTGTTTTCTGCAGATGGACCAGAACCTTGTCCTGGCTCATCTGGAGGACTTTGCTTCGTCTTCTGTTGGAGCCTCCTCTGCCGTTGTCGGTCCTGGTTGCGTGTCAGGATGCTGGTCGCTGTCATTCTGGGTCCCGGTAGGTCGAACTGATAACCGAGTTTGAGCAGAGTTGTGTTTTCCCTCAACAGCTGGACCATCTCCATCTCCACCTTCCCTCCACAGATGTGCCTCTGGTTGTGGAAGCGAAGCTCTTCCAGCGTCCTGTTGTGCTGCAGTGCCGCCAGCAGTGCCAGGATGCCCTGACCAGACACGAAGTTGGACTCGATGTTCAGGTTTCTGATGAACTGGTTCTCGCGCAGCATCTTGGAGATGGCGAAGGCCACCCGGTCGTCGGCGTGGGTGTTGGCGAGGCTGAAAACGTGGACATGAGTGTTTGTGCACAGGGCTTCGGCAAACCGAAGCAAGGTTTCCTGGGAGATGTTTTCGATGTTGTTGAGGTTGACTTCGCTCATGGTGGGATCGTCACACAGGATCTGCTCCAGAGTTTTGTCGATGACTGTCGGGTTCCCACTCGGCCTGTCGGAGGTTGCATTCAGGTTTTGGTTTGTAGTTTCACTCCTCTTTGATTCATTCCTCAAACCTTTTGGCTGATTGTTCTTCTGAAGACTTTTAATCCCAATCAGAGCCTCCTTTTTACATCCGTCTTTCTTTTCCCTCTCGTCCTCCTTTGCATCATTTTTGCTAAAGAGACTCTGTTTTTTTCCCTTCTGTGAAATCTTCTTCTTGTTGCTGTCTGAGGTCTTGCAGGCGTCGCTGGTCATTACTGTCACTTGATCCACTCTGCTCTTATCTGGGCGTCCCTCCTGCATGTGACAACAGGACGGAAAATTAAGTCAAAGCCTGACATTTTCCAGCCTCTGACTTTTAATTAAGAGCCCTCCCGAACACTGGCAGACGGTCATTAAGTCTGGCATTTCTCATACAGTCTTCCAACAACCCGCTTTAGTTAAATGGATGCATATGACACAGTAACAGGTTTTCATCTGAAAAATTGATGAACATAAAAGGCCAGAGGAGAACATCAAACATCTATGGACTCATTCTCACTTTGGTCTCAAAATCTCATCTGATTTTTGTCTGAAAAGCTTCAGTATGACTTGAAATTGAAATGAGATCATATGATCTTTGTTTTTAACCAAAAAGATATTAAACATGTGGAGGAAAAGGATCATGATGTAGTTTCTGAAATTTTAGACATTCTCTGAGACACTGAAAACTCTTGAAAACGCTGCTCTGAGCTTTGTTACGTCAGAACATTAACAAACACTTTGCATCAGGTCTGATCTCTCTCTGTAGCAGAAACATGCAGCTATAGTCTCCTGCAGACAAGGTATCTCTGTCTGCTCTCACCCGTCCATCGTTAGACTCCAACCTCTCGTCCTCCAGCAGCTTCTTGTTCTCATCCTCCCAGTATTTCAGCAGAGCGTTCCTGTCAAAGGCCGTCGTTGGGGTTTTGGCGGTCTGGTCTTTCTGTCTCAGGCCGATGGGGACGTTGTCGTCGAGGTCGGCCAGCTCCCTCTCCAGCTCCTGCAGCTCCTCCGAGGACAGAGTGGCCAGCAGCTCGTCTTCATCCACCTCCTCATACTTCTTTAGCTCCCTGTGGTACCCAAAGGTACTCATGGTTCTGCACTTGTTCAGCAAAACTTAAATCTACAACTTTAACTCTTCCTCTTCTTGCACCTTTTAATCCTTGTTTATTTGGTTAAATCCTCCCTAAGTTCTTCTCGCTTTCCTGCTAGAATCCCTTTTTGCACTCTGACTTGTCCTCCATTAGGTTTCTCAGCTCAGGGATGCTGTGGACTGCTGGCGAATCAGGGAGTCTGTATTCTTTAGCTGCCAGAGGAGCCTGACGGAGAAAGGGGAGGGCTGTCATGCCGTTATGTCTTTTTTTAGGTTGTTGGGTTGGGGGGGGGGTCAATGAGATAGGCTTACTGCTGGAATGTGAGCCCTCTGAGCGGCCTGTGCTGAGAGATCATCACCGACTCGTTCCCCAAAAGAAACGAATGGAATAAAACGCCACGTGGAGGACTCTGAAACGAGGCTTTGAAGTGTTATGCAATGTGTCGGGACCCAGAGACACACAATGGTTGTGTTGTTGTCAGGGAAACACTTGCTGTCCCTTCGGATGGTGGGATTATTTACAGCTTCAGCTGGACTGATGGTGGCCCTCTGATGCTCTTCACATACAATCTAATCTGCACAGTATCTGCTGGCATTAAGTTTAAACTTGAAGTTTCTTTAGTCTCAGATTATATCTGACAACACAAGGTCTGGTCAGGTTAAGGCACAAAAACAACTCAGTTAAAGTTTTAGAAAGATGCATTTCTTAGCTTAAAAAACAGTTCGTCACCACAAACATGGCTGCAAAATTGTTCCGATGGTTGCTAATAATGTCCAGTTTTATCAGTTTAAATGTGGAGTGAATGTCGCACCTTTGCTTGGCAGCCAGTTTGCGTATTATCAGCTGTGTCACTTTAATTGTGATGGCAAACTCGGCTGTTTTCTAGTTCTGGAGGACCAATTTCAAGCCAGCTCTGGACCATTTATGGCTGCCAGACACATTTTGGGGAGACTAACTTAGACAGAAATTCCTGGTCTATAACTTGTGTTCAATCCTGGGTGAGACCCAAGTTGCATAACCAGTCTTTTTATTTTAGCAGCACACTGTCCAGATTTGAGCCAGAGGAGGCAAATGGAGACTATCGTGTCCTTAAACCTGCATTCTCTCCGATGGCCAGCAGGGGTTTCTCCACTGCAAGAAGAAAGTTCTTTCATTTAATACTTCAGTCAACAGTTTCTTAATGAGTTTATGGTCTCATTTGCCAGTTTCAAGTCTTTTTCAGTAAAGTCAGGGTTAATTTTGTAAATTATGGTCCCATTAAAAGTAAAAGAGGTGATGAATCAGAGCATGCTTTGAGGCGTGGCTACCTTATGATCGGCAGGTCAACACCGTGGCATCCTGTCAGTCAGAGTAGAGGCTTAGCGATGTGAATCAACAGCACTGTGTGCATTTAAATAGCCTTGTAGCAATGACCCTCAGTCTTAAGGTTTGTTGTTTGGTTTCCAGGACGACTATCAGAGCTCCGTAACAACCTGCATCCATCACTGAGCTCGTCTAACAAGCTGCTGAGCGGCCGTATCATGTTACACGTCTGAAGTAAAAAGACTTTGAGTGACATGAGTCCAATATCGTCCTAAATCTGCTGTAAATTTGACCTCTGAACTGGATTATTGATGATAAGCATCAGTCATTCAGAATGAGGAAGGAAACCAGATCGGTTACAAAACGAAGAACCAAAATGATGGTTTCTGCATGTTTAACCCATAAAATACAAACATGAATTTTCTGTTCGATCAAAATCTGCTTTTCATGATGGATAGTCAATCCCTGTCAAAGTAAGTTTAATTTATTTATAATTGATGCTCTGCTCATGTTGTTTTTTGACAAAGTGGCTTCATGATTTTTACATAAAAGCTGAAAAAGCTTTCAGATGTGTGAGCAATCAGAAACACTGTCCAATCAAATTTTAGGATTTTTTTTGTAATTGTCATCAAATCTGCAGCTTTAAAGAGCTTTTAAATGTGTTCGCCTTCTGTTTTAATCTTGTTCTGCCGCCCCCAAGTGGCCAAAAATCCCACTTAATGCTGTTTTGGTTTTTGAATTTAATCCAGACTCCGTCAGCTGTTCGCAGAGCTCAGACCTTCCTGTATGGATGCTGGATGGTGTGTTATGTCACCTGAAAATTCAGAGTCAACTCACACACTCTTTGTCTTGTCTCGCTTTAATCTCTCTGCTCTTTGTTTTCATTAACGCATTAACACACCTGCTGCAGATCCGACCTCTCAGGTCCGACGTCCTGCTCATGTCAACAGTTTGGAGGTCATTCAAAGCAATGTGACCGCCTCCTATTATCAGGTTCTCGGGTGACCTGCCAGAATGTGGAGCCACGTTGTTGTTGTTGTTGTTTCTGCAGGTCAGGAGGTTAAATTTAACTCGACCTGTTTTCTCTTTCTGTCAGCAGACTCACACCTCCTCAGTGTGTTAGTCATCACTGTATGTTAATGTTCAGCATCATTGGAAACTACTGCAACTGATGTTAAAGCCGAGTTTGTCTGACTGCAGTTCCACAAAGAGCCACCAGATGGGAGAAAAACTCAACTTTTCTCAAGGAAGTCAACTCAATACCCAAGTTTGATCCAGACGGATTTATGAGAGAGGTCGCTGAATAGTTTCAATGTAGTGACATTTAATAATAATAATAATAATAATAATAA
>JAPZDV010000023.1:26287787-26301825 GCA_029814665.1 Acanthurus lineatus
GTCTCATGTCCACATTTTAGGTGTGTGAATGCAATAATGATCATGATTGTGCAAAAACACATAACTCTGTATAGAGTTATATGGACTGAAAAAAGCCTTACTTAGAAAATGCTCAGAAATAAAACCTTGCTGTCTCTCAATGAAGCTCTGCTAATTATCAGAACTGGTTTTCCATATTCACAAGCTCAAATGTAGCCCAGACTGAAAGTAATTTCTGATTTAGAGTCTATGTGAAACTAACATTTTAAGGAGTATTAAGTGTAAGTTACAACATTACATAATCATATAAAAGACAAATAATCAAACTCAAAAAATAGGGGTTAGAAATTAGCATTATTATATAAGGTAAGATAACTCTGAGGAAGCAGGAAACTGAATGAAAATAATAATTTTTTTCTTGTTTTACAGTCAGCCATGGTCAGATCTCTGTAGCAGCACACAAGCTAATGTGGATATAGTATTTTACCATATTACAGGGCTAGCGAAGCTAATAACTTAGCTAAGTTTGACATTAGAAACTTAAGTGCAGCTTATCATAATTTGTTTTCTCATAAGTTTTTTTTTATTTTGATAAGACGGTGTTATGCTGCCTGATGTTGAAGATTAGAGATTTTAACCACTAGGTGACACTGTTGTTGTCTTGCACTAGCTGTAGATTGTGGTTGTAAGCAGCTAGTTATTATGGTTAGTTAACATAACTTTTGTGGTTGTTTGTTGATGAACGTTAGCTGTTTTTAGCTGTTAGCATCTTGGATTTGGATGAACTTTACGAGCACTCGAGTCTCTGTAATGCAACCGAGTATCAATGCAACTTTAGTGTTAAACCAGTGTAGTTTAATGTAGATTTGGAACGTTAACTTTACGAAAGAATCTGTGTAGCAGAAGCAATGAACCACTTTTTAGTCAATGAGAATCAAGAATGAACTCGTGGATGTTCTGGTTGTTACTGATGTTTCCTGTCGCTTTGTTAAATGCTGTCAAACATCTCTGTAAAGGCAAACATGTCTGTGCTTTGAATCAGAGCTGCATATAATTACTATCTTTAGTATTAAATAAACTGTTGATTAGTTTCTGAGTACTCAGCCAATTTGTTACTGATGTTGATCATTTTCATGCTGCAAATTCTCACCTTAGAAAAGTTGGAAATAGAAAACCTTCAGTGGTTTTTATTTTCAGTGTTTTATTATCAAATCCGACCAACATTAAAACCTACTTGGTTCATTTGAATAGAATCTTCAGAATAATTAAAAGAAAAAACCCAAAGATTATAATGGCTGATTATAAAATCAACCGTAACTTTTAACCTGCACATTGTCATGTGACTTTCAGACAGAAGAGTTTTGATTCATATGACACTTGATTCTTGTACTCTCACATGGTTTTGCATAAATTACCTGCCTCTATGTTTTGGAAAAGTGACATCAATGTAAATCTGCTGGACAAGGTGACGCCTCTGGCTGTCAAGGTCACAGACTTACCTCATGGGCCAAAAACCCTCCTGAGGTAAAAACTCTGCTGCATTTTACCGTCTCAGCTTCCTGTCAGACGTCTGAGATGAAGGTACGAGCTCAGGTCGAGGTGTTTGGCCTTCAGAGTCACATGCAGCTTTCACTCCTTCCTGTTTCTGTTGCATCCTTCCTCGGCAGGAGGCGGCGGACGCTGGCGCTCCGACATGGAGACGTGCAGCCGCGGCTGACGGAGCTAACGAGGCAGTCGGTTCGTTAGCTGCTAATTGAGCGGTCAGCGCCAAGACTGGAGTTTGCCATCTGTTTGTCACAGAGGAACATCTTGTCGCTTCACGCCCATCGACAGGCCCCTCGCTCTCTCTGTGGCGTGATATTAATAGCTCGTGCTCACAGACGGACAGAAAAAAGAAGAAACTGAAGGAAATGACAAACACAGGGGGGAAGAGAAGGAGGAGGAGGAGGGAGACACTAAAAGGCCTGCAGAGGAGGAAGCTGCCAGGTCCAGTTAACCCCGACAGGAAGCAGCATGTCAGCGAGAATCCACATAAAATACTGGAAACGATTAATTTTAAGTCCTCAAAACATCTCTGATGCAGTTAAACACACATGCAGTTTCTCAGCGTGCTTTTATTCTGAAGGGGCATTAAACCTGTCAACTTTTACTTTCATTTTCTGAGCTGTCAAAACATGAAACCAGTTTTGACAGTTTCACTTTATGTAGTGACAGAAATTATTCCAAAGCTCATTAAAAAATGAAAAAGACAAAGACTGAATTACGAGGTTTTGCTTCCAGCAGAGTTTACGTCTCGTCTCGATTGATTGATTCATATTCACTTTTTGTGTGAAACTTCGAGCATCCCATAATCACACATGAGCAAATATTCATGGTGGTTTGTTGTGATGTATTTTTTCCTGTTTTTTCAGCAAAAGCTAATTCTACTTTTGAGGCCAGATACAGATTACAGTTTATTTACTTCTATCAGTTTGGTCAAAACTTCACTGAGACATGTTGATAAAAGATAAAAGAGCAAACACATTTTTATTTATTAGCTGCTCGTCTTGTAAATGTATCGGACAGTTTTTAAAAATGAAAGTAACTTGTCAGATTTCTTCATAACTTGATTTTTATCACAAAGTTACTGCACACAAGGAAAATTAAAACTCTTTTCTGGGAAAAATACAATAAAGAAACTTGAAGTTATAATTTAATATGCAAATCAGATAAAACTGGACAATCATGTGTGCAAATGTCATTTTTTATCGTAAGAAAACTTGTTTTAATGTATCTCTTTCCTCTTCAGAGAGCAGAAACACACCGTGTGTGTGTGTGTGTGTGTGTGTGTGTGTGTGTATGTGTGTGTGAGTGTGCGTCAGCTCGGCGGAGGTGCTAATTTGTTAATGTTCCGTCCGTGAGGAATCTTAATTAGCGATGTAAGTTTCATGCCTAATTTAGTGATTACACGCAGGCTGAATGAACTAATGAACGTCTCCGGATGTTCCCGTCGTTCCACACCTTTTTTTTTTTAATTTCCTTTTCTTTCTTTTTTTTTCTCCAGCAGAGAATTAATAGTTGAAGTGTTGACCTTTACACTCCTCTGTTTAATTGTGGTAAAGTATCAAGGATTTTTATTGAGTTTGTGAAGCCAAAAGGTGACTGATGTTGACTGGAGCCTGTTAACGTCTCCCATGGTAACAGGAAGCTGTGAGGGAAAAGTCCTGGTTAAGTTTCAGCCGTCGGCGGAAACCAGTTACCTGTTTATCATGCTGGGTTTACCAAAGGTTTTTTACCTCTACAACTACCTGACGATATGTTGGTGTCTTGCTACCAAACCAACTGACAAACAACCTAAAGACAAAGTGTGACAGGTCTTTAAAACTTTTCATCGCCGCCATGAATCCAGTTTCTTCTCGCAGGAAACTGTTTATTTTCAAAGTCTGGTTTAGTTTCAAAGGCAGAATGGAATATTTGTACCGCTTTGGTTGGTATGAATGGGATGTAAAGTTTGCCCTCCTTCTTTGGCTCCTTGGCTCCTTTTGGTTTTGTGATTGTGATAATAAAACCTTAAGTTTGATAACCAGAAACATCCTGAACTCAGCAAAAACAATGAAACACTGGCAGACATGAGGCTGTCTGCAGATACAGAAGGATGATTTTTGGCCTCCACATCATCCTGAGCTTAAATTTTAGTAAATATTAGTAAATGTTTTATACCTCATAAAAAGACAAATTAAAGAACAGCAGTTTATTTTACTTATGTGCAAAAAAATAGTCCATTTTTTTTGCGTCACGTGAACTGACAGAGTGAAACAGCTTTGTGCAGATTTGTGTCCTCTGAACAGGAGTTTGCTCATAAAGTTAAAATAAGACTCACACGTTTGTTATACTTGTGTAGAGCAGCAGTTTTCTGCTCTGACCTCCATGAAAAAGTCTGTATTTTAAAGACACAAACAGTAAACTGGATGTTCATGACATGAAACTGGTGAGAAAACTGTCTCATCTCTTTGTTTCTTGTCATCTTTCCACTGCTTATCTAATAATGAATTAAAAAAACCCCATAAATCTGCTGTCTGTGTTTAAAGCTCAGCTGTTTTTTAAGGTTTAAAAATGAACAGTTTGGTCACAGAAACACAGCTGATGATCAGATTCCTCCGTCAGGTTCAACTGACTGAATGTGAAGAGTGAAATTAGCGGATTTTTTGGTCTGATGTTACAAACATGGTGGGAAATTAAACAAATGTTCAAAAGTATAAAAACACATAAATTAATTTATAAAAATAATATTGTCGTTTTTTTGAATTGTTTGCTCTCCTGTTTGTCCAACACTTTCACATGTGGCTGTAGTGGAGACTACAGGCTGTAGGGGGCGCTGTTGATGTTGTGTAAAGTGTAACAGGTGTGTTTTCTGTCCTCAGGGTTGGTTCAGTCCCGGTCAGGTGTTCGTCCTGGACGAGTACTGCGCCCGTTACGGCGTTCGCGGCTGCCACCGTCACCTGAACTACCTGAAGGTCCTGATGGAGTATTCGGAGAACAACGCGCTGGTCGACCCCACGCTGCTGCACTACAGCTACGCCTTCTGCGCCTCGCACGTCCACGGAAACAGGTAACACTGACTCCTCACAATGACTCTCAGGCTAACTTTTTAAAGGTGGCGCCAACTTCAGCATAAAGTTTTATCATTTTTAATGTATTTGTTTATGTTGTACGGATATTTAAAAGTAAGCTAGGCCTTTGAAACTACGATGACAATCATGTCACATAAATTCAGTGAGAAGTTTACAGAAATAAGCATCTTAAAAGACTGTTTAGTGAACGAATTCAGATCTTCAGTGTCTTAATACACCAATAAATAAGAGAGTGGTTATATAAATGCACCTGATGATTGAAAACTTTTGGGTTATATATACATTCACCATGTACAACAGTGCATTTTTATGCATTTATTGAGAAGTTTGTTAGCTTGAGAATTTTAAAACCAGCGGAGTTTAAAGTCAGTCTGAGGTTTTCTCAAACTATTACTAAAGATAAAAGTGAAGTTTCACTTTTAAATTTTCATCTTTTAAATTGTCAGTATGATTTTTTATTTTTTCATAAGTGCACCAAAGCAGATTACAGGTTAAAGATCTTCGCATTGGATGTATTCATGGCAACAATTCAGGAGTTTAATTGAATTTAATCCAAATTCCTCACATTGCGTATTTTATTCTTCACTGACTTGAGACGTCACATCATATTTCCAACATCCAAAAAAAAAAAACTTTCATTAATCTCAAAGAAATCAAGAAATCAAAGAAAGAACAACAACAATATGTAGAATTTGCACTAAAATCTTGACATCTTAAAGGTTTCTTCAGTATCAATCGTGTGAGTTATTTGAACATTCATGGATAGATTACATATATCAAGAAATGCTGCTCAGTGACAATTTAAATGGTGCAAAATTTGACAAAATGTCAACAAATAAAAGTTTAAAATGACGGTTGTTGGGATGTTTCGGTGGGGACGTGATGGAGAGACATGAGTTCCAGTTATGAGACGAAACATCGAGTTTCAGGTAAAGTAACAACTTTGTTCATGTCAAAGATCCTTTGTCATTATAGTTTGATTGATTAAGAATATCTGGGTTCACAGATGTTTTGTCGATCTGAAACTCGTCTTCATGGCTTTTAAACTATTGTTTTTACATTTCTTTTAGAGTCAAAACTCCTACAGTTATTCATTTTTGTCATTTGAACACAAACCAAAGGTGGTTTTTTGTAACTTTTCCTGAATGAACCGTTGCGTTTTCAGCCTTTGGTCGCCTTCGGGCCTCGGCTGATCGCCTGTTAGCTGCCCAGATATGAGCAGCAGCAGAGTCTTTTGGCGGCTCGTTGGCTTCAGCGTCGCTCCAGCAGTTCGCCTCCCTGCTTCGCTCCCTGCCTGGTAATTACTGATATCTGTGCTTTTCCTCTTTGTCAACTCATTTAGTCAATTAGAAAGTGTAATGATTAGCTTCTCTAGCAAATCGCTGACTATAAATTGGTGGCGGCGGCGGTGGCGGTGGGGGTTACTGGAATTGGCTTTTTGTCAGTTGGAGCTCTAATTTGAATAATTGATGCCCATTCAGGGGCTCCTGGAGCTGCCTGAGTGGGTGTGGATGGGAAAAAGAGGTTTAAGATGGCTGGCAGCTTCGGAAGTGGGATAAAAACAAACTTAATTACAGAACTCAAGTTTTCCCTGGAGGGCTGCTCGAGGAGACGAAACTACGTCAGGAGGCAGGGAGGACAAAGAGAGACGCCACAGAAGAGTACTTGAGTAATACTTCAAGGCGATATATTCAGAGTATCAGACTGTGCTTTTCTGAAGAAAATCGCTCAGTTCTGACTGAGAGAAACATGTTCAACCTTGATTAAAGATGTAAATATTTTTCTGATGCATCAAAGCCTCCCACGAGCTCAACCCCCCCCGTCAGCTTTAGTGTTTTCGATTTTTATTGGCAGGTTCTGCAGATTAAGAGTCTTAATTACAGTGACTTTACACAGCAAGACGTCATTTCGTGTCCGTGTTTCCTGAATAATAAACATTATTGAAAGGAAAACTGAAGCTTTCCTGTTTTCAAGCCTTGACAACCACAAAAGAGACTAATAAATAAAATCCATCCATCCACTTCCTGCCCCCCGTTTGGGTTCGGACAGCAAACTAAGTTCACCTCAGCTGGTTCAGTTCATAATGAAGGAGCATCATTTTGCTCTCAGCTTTATGGTGGAAACTCATCTTGGACGCTCGTATCCACAGTCTTTGTTTTTCTGTGGCTGTATCGAAAGCTCATGGCCGCCTGTGGGGCTCGAAATGTGGATCTACAGGTAAATCAGAAAGACGTCTGCATCCACCTGTCGATCTCACACTCTGTTTTACCAAAAAAATGTGAACAGATCCACTAGATACCTCAGCTCCTTGAACAGAAACTTCCTCCAGTGGTGAACCTCCTCTTATCTTTGTTGAAGGTCACGACCTCCTGAAACCAAATTATCTGCATTAGAAGTGGATTAAATTGCATCTTAATCCAGACGTGAGAACCTCAGATCATCGTGGTTGTGGCTTTAGAGGCCTGCTGGTTGAATTATTTAAGTGTTTTGTGATGCAGGGTTTGTTGGAACGACCACACCTGTGCAGGTGGAGGAGCTTTCATTTGTCCTGTCCTCGTCTGATGAGATGGGTGCGTTTAAACTGTGATCGGGGTTAAAGGAGCATTACCACGGCCTGGGGGGGGCCGGGGGGTTGGGCTCGCCTCCCTCTCACCTGTCACATCTGATCTTCTCCTCGTTGGGTCATCAACACAACACCGACACAGGAAGTGACAGCAGCTTTTACCTCCCCCCCCGACTCCTCCATCTCCAGAGAGGTGACACACATGATCACCTGCCATTCAGCTTAATCTCCTTTCCACACCTCTTAAGGTGAAGTGGCGTCCGGCTCTGGTGTCCTGCCACGCCGCTCGCCGAGCTCGACGCGTGAAGGTTCCTGTCAGCTGACATCAGAACCGAGCAGCCGCGGGGTTTGGCGGCTCGCGCAGGACGGATACGGCGCTTATCGTTTACACTCGAGCCACATCAAGTGTAAACACACAAATCTGAGCCTACAGCGCCCTCCCTCTTTTCCTCGCACACCCCCACCCCCTCCTCAGCAGCCCCGCAGCGGCGCTGACAGCAACCTCGCCTCCAACGCGCTTGCTTCATTTAGCAGCAACAATGTGTCTGAACCCCAACAAGCTGTCGCATCGCTCGTCGCTCCGCCGTGTGAGCCCAAGCATGAACACCCATCTGACTGGATTTAATGGCACAGCGAGGAGAGCGACCGAAACACCAAACACCAAACACTCTGTGTTGTGTTGTGTTTTTTTTTTGTTTTTTTTTTTTAATGTGCTCGATGCGTTTTTGCGTCTGGCTCGCGGCCAACTTGTTCGCCGGCCAATTTGTTTTTCCGCCTTGATTCGATTCAGAGGAAGCGGAATGTGTGAGTGACATTTGGGAGAAGATTGAGTTTTACATGCCTGAAAGCTCCTGATGAGCTCTTTGTGATGATCTGAGAAAAATATCTCAGCTTCCAACACACTGAATTGATCCGAGGAAGCACCTTCACACCATTAAAAAGATTTTTTCTTTGCTTTTGTGTCCATTTCTTCCTTTAAGATTTCATATCGAAATGCTGCTTAAAGTGAAGACACTTTGTGTGCATCTTCATTGATTTGGAAAAACGTCTTCTCTTTGCAGTCGCCTCACAAGTGAGTCTCTGGTGTCCAAATATTTCAATTAATTAATCATCTCTAGTTGTGAATTAACTTTAAAATCAAAGTGTTTCACGGCCTCAAACAAACAGATTCATTTATCCTGTAAACTGGCTCCTGAAGATGGAAGGTGGATGCTTTTCTGTTTGTAGGTGAAGTTTCCCAGCTGCACTTCAACGCAGCAATCAAACCCCTGAGGGCAAATACAATGTGATCACATGGGAAACTCTGCATTTGTGGACATTTAAACAATTAAAATGTAAAGAAACGAAGCTAATAAAACAGGTGGAAAACTCTTGTTACAGAGTGTTTTAAAGTTTATTGTCTCTGAGTCTTAATTTTAGAAAAAAAAATAAAACTAAAAATCATCAAAGAGGCAGAAAACTTTGGTTAAAAATTCAGTCTAAAGAGAAATATTCGTACATCTGCATTAAAACAAATAAAGAAGAAGAACTGCTCGACAAAAATGAAAAGGAAATTCCTCCACATGAGGTCAGCGTGAGGTCATTTTGAAGAAACGAGAGAAAAACAATTAATTATTTGTTTATTCAAAACAAAAAAATGTTTGTTGTTTTTACTTTTTTTTTATCAGAACTGTTTTTGTGATTTTGATTGGTGGTCAGAAAAAAAAACGCTTTGAGGATGTCAACTTAAAATAATGATTGATGTTTTTTCACTATTTTCTGACATTTTAAAGACAAGGTGATTAATTAAAATAAGTCATCAGCACACCAATTACTGCTAAAAATAATAATTAGTTCTTATTAGAGTCATTAAACAGTTATAATCTTAGTTAAATGTTAATTGAATGTCTTTGCAGTGAATATAAGTTTAATTAAATAAAGTGCAGACAGTTTGCAGAGTTTTGCATTTTCAGAAACTGTAAGTCGTTTTGACGCAATGATGGAAAGTTTTCTGCTCTGAGATGCAGGAAAAGTTCGGCTTCACATCTTTTGATGAACCACAAAGTGACGATCAACATCAAAGCTGCAAAACTGATCAGTCGGTTTGTTTTCTGCCGATTCGCTGCAACGAAGCGAAAACTTATTGAGAGGAAGACGAACGACTCCGATCTCAGGACAGCCGGCTTCAACTGAGAGGGCTCAATGCCTCTGGGCATCCATCCATCCATCCATCCGTCCATCCATCCATCCATCCATCCATCCACTCATCCATCCATCCATCCGTCCGTCAATTCCTCCGTCCATCCATCCATTCATCCATTTATCCATCCATCCATCCATCCGTTCATCCATCCATCTGTCCAACCATCCATCCACTCATCCATCCATCCTTCCATCCATCCGTCCATCCATCCATCGATCCATCCATCCGTCCATTCATCCTTCCATCCATCCGTCCATCCATCCATCATCCATCTATCCATCCATCCATCCATCCGTCCATCTGTCCATCCATCCATCCATCCATCCACTCATCCATCCATCCATCCATCCACTCATCCATCCATCCATCCATCAACTCATCCATCCATCAATCTGTCCATCCGTCCATCTGTCTGCGCTCGATCCACTGATACATCCATCCATCCATTGATCCATCCCTCCGTCCATCCATTCATCCATCCCTCCGTCCGTCCATTCATCCATCCATCTGTCCGTCCATCCATCCATCCATCCATCCATCCATCCATCTGTCCATCCGTCCATCCATCCATCCTTCCATCCATCCACTCATCCATCCATCTGTCCATCCATCCATCCACTCATCCATCCATCCATCCATCCGTCCATTCATCCTTCCATCATCCGTCCGTCTGTCCATCCGTCTGTCCGTCCATCCATCCTTCAGTCAATCCATTCATCCATCCACCAATACATCCGTCCATCCATTCATCCATCCATCCATCCATCCATCTGTCCATCATCCATCCATCCGTCCATCATCCATCCATCCATCTGTTCATCCATTCATCATCCATCCTTTCATCCATCCGTCCATCCATCCGTCCGTCCATCCATCCATCCATCCATCCATCCATCCATCCATTCATCCGTCCATCCATCCATCCACTCATCCATCCATCCATCCATCCTCCCCCCTCCCTCAGAGGCCTCTCTCTCTCTCTGCAGCCTTCATGTCTTCGTTTGTCGGAGCTCAGTGAGCTTTTCTGTCCTTTACATGAGTGAACACACTCGCTCTGTTCACTCAGGATTAACTGCTGCTCGTTGAAATAGGGATTGTGGGAGGTGGAGGTGGGGGTGTTATGCTGTCCGAGGGAGGGGGTCGGGGGGGGGTTGGTGGATGTGAATTGACAGATTTGGGGAACAACAGGGTTTAGAAGTTGTGCTAACAAGTGCTGTTGTGCAGAGAAAAGCTGCCTCTCGTTGCAGAACAAACCGGCTGGAGTGGAGCTGAAGAGCAGCTCTGATGACCACTTCCTGTTTCTGTCCCGCGCCGCGTCCACGACCTCCAACCCCCCCGAAACACCAACCTGTTCTGAGAAATGTTCCTCAGGAAGGTGGAAATTAAAACACCAAATAGATTAATTTTTATAAATTTTTGTATTGTGTTATTTTTAGATGTGTACTGATGTTTTTTCACAAGTTTATAACTTATATTTTATTTTTAATGTGTTTTAATTAAATTTTTTAATTTTAATTTTTTAATTATGTAATTTAATTTTTGTATATATATTAAATTTATATAGTAATTTTTACATCTTATTTTAAAGCATTTTTATGTAATTACATCGATAGATTTGCTGTGTTTATTTATTTTTTGCTGTACATATAATTTTATTTTATCTTTTGTTTATGCCATAATTTGAAGGGATCGTTTTTCTTTATTGTGGCCATGCTATATGTTGTTTGTTTCATTATTTAAGAGTATTTTTTACGTTTTTTTATGTGTAATTTCTGTTTCTTAAAAAAAATAAAATTTTATGATTTTCTTATTCACGCTATCAGGAATTATTTTTAAAAAAAGCATTGATGTCATATTTTATTTCATTTCAGTTATTAAAAGGCTGATTTATCAGCTAATGACCTCTTTCTTAGATTTTCTCTGGCTGTCGTCAGTGTGGTCAGAATTTTTTTGTGTAAAAAAAGACTTTAACTCTCATCGATTTCCCTTTTATTTCGGTAACGATAATGTTTTTATAATTATAAATCGCGGGGGGTTAATGAGATGTCGTCCAGTATCCTCATCTCACCTGACTTCCTGTCTGCAGAGCCTCAGCCTCTCTGCTGTGTCTCTTTTCTCATCATGTTTTTTTATCTTTTTCGCCGTGGAGAGTCAGGAAGACGGCGAGGGAGCTGCAGAGCTGTTGGTACTCGAGGCTCGGCGGTCAGGGGCTGAACCAGCGAAGGCTTTTATAAGAACAACTCATTAACAGACAACCTCCTCGCTTCTTCCCTCCAGCGACCGCGAGTGCCGTTTGGAGAGGGTGCTTTTCTCTTTCAGCTGCACAGAGAAAGCCCAGAAAGTCAAGGCTGGTCGCTCTGGGTACTGATTGCATTTTTTTCCCTTATTTTCCAGAGTGCCTATTCAGACGAAGGCAAGAAGGGAATGAAAGCTTTACAAACTTCAATGTGGCGCTCAACTAACAGTTTTTTCTTTGTCGACTCTCCTCCTGCTGGCCGGATGAGTTGTGGAGGAGGAAGAGGAGTTTGAGCCGCTCTCTGTTTGATTGGTTGACTTTGAGGTCAGCGTGGAGAGTTTGGCTGCTTTATCAGTTAGTTTGGTGAAAACATGCCAGTCAAACTTGTCATAGTGAGAGAGAAGCCGACGACAGAAAAGCAGTACAAGTTGTTTTGTAAGGCTTCACATTTTGTTTCAATGCAGTTTTTTTTCCTTTTTTTGCCTTTGATTTTTATTCGAAAAACAAATGAAGATTCCAGCGCTGACTTCACCTCTGCTGATCTCTGATTGCTTGATGTTCGGGGCCTTTAGCTGGTGCCTCGTTGTAACTTATAGAAATGTTTCGGCATTTGCAGCTTAAAGAGGGTTTCTGAGCTGAAGAGTCAACAGCTCATCAAAGAGTCAGTCTGCAGAGTTCATGTTATATATTTCAAATTGTCAAACACTTGAAAGGCTTTTGTTTACCTGAGTGAAAAACCCAAACCTTTATCTGAAACAGGTTTGTATTTATAGGTATGCTGTGCAGGAGTTTCTTTAAAAAAAAAAATTTTAAAAATTGAAAGTGTGAGTGTTGTATTTGTATGGACTTATTCAAAATAATCCCTCTCAGCCGTCACTTCTGACCCTCTGCAGGTGTTTTCTGCTGCTTGTTTCTGCCTCTATTTTCTTGCTATTTTCAGGATTTTTCCGGGTGTCAGTTTCTGGGCAGCGTTGTGTTGCTTCACACCAACGAAGCGTTATTAAAGATCGGGTTGCATCGGTTTATCGTCTCCGTCATCTCATGCTGCGTTCAGTCAAAACTCTGCTTCCTGTGTCGTTGTGTGAAGTGTTGGCGTGTTCATTTGTACTTTAGGACGTAACCAACATGTAACAAACAGAAAATAAGGTTTTAATTTCATCGCTTTAGGCCTCATTTTAGCAAACAGCGCCCCCTGTCCTCATTCGTTCTCTAGCTCGCTCAACCAGGAGCAGCAAGACTGATCACAGACACAAACTGGCAAATCCTGCGTCCATGAGGTTTATTTCATCACGTCTGTCAATGTTCTTATTATTTTCTGTACATTTTTCGAAGCCCTCCAGCTGCTTCAACACTTTGACTCCTCGCATCTTTGACTTTCTCCTCATTCTCCTTCATTTAATTACATTTCTGTACGAACATTTAAGCATCTCAGCAGAGGAAGAGGAGGCATCTTTACACAGTTTATAGGTTGAAATTATAATTTAAAAAATATGTGCGTTTCTGTGAAGTAATGTGAAGACTCTTAGAGCAATTGATGACAAACATTTTTAAGATTTTTAACAAAATAAAATTGTATTTGTTTGATATTTTACGTAACAAAAGATGCGTCCAGTGTTTCCTGATGCAGAATGATTCCAGCATGTTGAGCCACTTTTATTAAAACTGCAGCGAACGAAAGTGAGAATCCTGCTGATGAAGAGCAGCTTGTGGCTACAGTTTGAACTAGCTTTCCCACAATGCATTTCAGTTTTCATTTACAGTCGTTTTGCCCACATTTTTCTCTGTTAGCACATGTGGAAAACGTGACTGCAGCTCATTTCTGATTGATGCATTAACATGCTCTTTGACCGAACTGACTGTCACATTTCATCTCATCTTTTCTCTGTTTCTGTATTTCCTGAAGAGTTAAAAATAGCAAAAAGAAAACGACGTATTTCCTCTGAAACTTCAGAGGAGCGGTGACTTAAACACACATGTTCAGAGGCATTTCATCATTTCATGTGTCAGAGAAGCGAGCAAAAATAGACCAACTGTGTAAAAAACAGTGAAAAGTCAGAGTTTAGGATCTTCAACCTTCAGTTATCTTTATTTAAACACAGGTTTTCATCAAAATTCACTTTCCTGTCTCCATCTGGTCGTCCTGAAAAACCAAACCAAGCAGGAGTTAAAGCTGAAAAGCAGCTGACTGCTTCCTGTTTGTGATCTTCTCCTCAGGCCTGATGGGATGGGGACGGTGACCGTGGAGGAGAAGGAGGACTTTGAGGCCATCAGGAGTCGCCTCATGGCTCTGCTGGAGAACCAGATCACACATTTCAGGTACGAACAGCAGGACAACACCTGTCTCTTCTGTAGGAGACGCTGGATGTGATGACGTGTCCTGGTTCTGATTTTTATATCATAGAACCAAAAACCTGAATCAGCTGAAATTACAAAAGAGTTATGAACACAAAAATATTAAAACAAATAAC
>JAPZDV010000023.1:26312052-26325804 GCA_029814665.1 Acanthurus lineatus
CAAACACAGTTCACTGTACGATTTCCTACTGTATGTAATCACAGCTTTACTCTGCAAGTTTCTGTGGGCTCCAAACAAACGAGTGTGTGCAGCCGTCAGATCATCACACACACACACACACACACACACACACACACACTCACACACACATACACACACACACACTTCAACCGTCAGTTTTCCCTCGAGAGGGAAATCTGCTCCATACAGAAAGTGAAAGATTTGATCTAAAATCCGCTGTAACACTCGTCTCAGCAGAAACTCTCACACAAAGACATTCAGCTTATTCACTTTGTGGCGTTTTTAACTGACAAGATTTCCACCTTTAACAGGTAACATTTTCAGGTTTATAAGAGGAATCTGTGAAGATGCACATGATCTATTTATATTTTAGTACCAACATTCACCAAAACCTGCCATCTATCTGCCTCAATGTTACCTGTCAGTTTCATACTTTCCTCTTTATTTACTGCAGCTTTTTTTGGGAGGAAGCGTCCCATACGACACGTGATCTCGCCGCTAAGAGCGCTAATTAACACACGATGACACGAGAGAAAACAAGACTCGTTAAAGACGAGGTTAGCCGCACCTCGTATGCTTAGACGGAGATGTAATTAACACAAGCAGAGGAGAAAACTGTGGAGGCCGGACGATAGACACGATCAGCTGCCCACAGTTTACCTTCAGCTGGGTGTCAGCTGACCTGCCCACCTGTCGACAGGTATCTGCAGTTTAACTTCAGGCTGCTGTCTCACTTCACTTTAACGCCTCTCAGCTCTAAAATAAACAGTGGAAAGTGGAAAGGAGTCATCTCTTTTAGCCGATTGAATCATTTTTTTTATAATTAGTATCAACGAGGGGAGGCTGAAAAACAAACGTCCCTCAACAGCATCACAAAGGGAAAACTTTAAATGACCACAAGCTGAGTTACGTCTCTTTAAAAGTGTTTCTGCTGCAGGTCTGAGGAGGATTTAAAACATGAAGCACAGTTTCATGAAGATAGATGTGATATGTGGTCATTACAGTTTATATGTCGGTCATGGTGTTGATAATAAAGATAAAAATAAAACTTAACATGAAACTTGAATCTAAAAACACGCTCTTATAAGTCCAGAGATTAATGACCTAACGTTTGGTTCTGAAGGTTGTTCTCAGGCTGCTAAGAGCCGAAACAAACTCGCTGTAAAAGTATAAAAAAAACGAGACTTTTGTGTCCGTGTGACAGCCATCGCTTCAACCCCGAGACTCGTCCGGCGAGTTCAGCCGTTTAGTTTAACAGCTCTGATTTGTTGTGTTAGTCTGAATGTGATAAACTGAGGAAATCAGTTTTTGTTGAGGCCAAATTTTTTAGAAATTTTTGGTGCATCAATTGATTTCAACAGACGTGCTGAAAAAAGATTGAAGCTAAAAGAAAAAAACTATCAAAGCAGCAGATGAACTTTGCTCACATTCACAAAGTCCTTCAGAATCATTTCACATCCATTTTGTAATTTCATGAACAGAAAACCATCTGACAAAGAACCACAACACAGAAGCAAACACGATAACTTAAAGCATATTTCATACGCCCACTTATTTTTGTTTCTTTCTACCAAAAGAAAACTATAAACTAACTGAGGAAACTTTAGATTAAACTATGAAAAATGTCAGCGTTTGCAGGTCTGCATTTATGTTGTACGGTGTAATTTCCTTCCTGATAAACGGCATCGCGCCGTTTAGATTTCATTTGCCTGCTGGAGAAAAATCTCGGCTCATTGTTTCCTCGGTCCAAGCCCTCCTTCGGCTTTGTCTCCGAGCCAGCAGAGTCTTGGCGAGATGTGAGGCGTTATTTAACATGGCTGATGCCAAAGTACCTCGAATACAGTAACAGACAGGCAGGCAGGCAGATAGACAGACAGCCCAAGGGCACGGTTGGGAACAAAAAACTCAGCGTTTCATTATGTGAAGATCCCACAAATGTCTTTTTTTTTTTTCGTGGCTCATATCTTTTATATTTTTTCTAATTACCATCTTCTGTTACGGCCGTAATTATTCCAAGTGTCACAACATGAGTCAACTTAAATGGGAGCATAATGAGGCAATAGACGGAGCCGAAACACAGACAGAACAAAATCATAGTTCTGACTGTTTGCACAATTGAGCCTTTCATAATTGCGTCTAAAGCGAGAGGAAAGAGCCTCGTTCGAGTTCGATCCCAATCAGACGCTCAGGTGACAGGGTGAAGTAGCGAAAGATTTGCAGGATAATGAAGTTAATTTAAAAGCTGCCTCTCTGAACCTCACGCTGATTAAATATGAACAATCCTTGACAATTCTGATTGTTCATGGCACTTTAAAGATATGAAACCGTTCAGATAAATCAACGGACCGGCGGCGGTGACCGCTGGTCGGCTGATCTCAGGTGACATGCCTCGATATCTCTTCGACTCTTTGAGGATTTTTCTTCAACAAGCGTATTATTCCTCAGTTGTTCTGTAGATTATTTAAATGCTCACTTGATTGTCAGCATGTGAAGGCGAAGCGGCTGCGAGGGAGGCTGGTTTTTTTTTTTTTTACTCTCTGGAGGGCGAAAAGGCTAGTGTTAATCATGATGGAGCAGAGCAAGAGGAATTAAAACTAATGAAGCCCGGAGAGACGAGCCTGCTCGCTTCTCCCAGCCTCTTCCCGTCTTTGTCTCTCCTCCTGTGGACCGTTTCCATCCCACAGGATTTATCTGTCTGCTTGACAGTCTTTCTTTCCCAAACCAACAAGGAGGGTTTAGGATGGGAGTGTCACGATACAACAAACACCTGTGCAAATACAGCAGATCCTAGAAGAGCAGCCTTTAATCCGTAAAAATTTCACATTTATAAAACTTGTTGGAGGGAAGTATTTTTAAATCAAAAATATTTCAACTAATAAATGTTAAAAAAAAAAAAAGGCAGAGTTTGGAGAATATTTTCCTTTTGTTTACTTCAAAGACAGAGGAGTTTTTCATCAGCTCATACATGATGTAAAATTTACGTAGATATACGTTCTGTTTCATCCGGAGGACTCCGGAGGTTGTTGAGGTCAGAGCTCTTTCTAAGTTTGCATCCACCAAACTGGAAAAATGTTTTTTTCCGGATTCGTCTTTGTGCACCGGAACTTTGTCATGTGTGGAAAAAACAGAATTAATTATTATTGCACATTATTTTCTCAGTTCTGTAGCATTAAAGGAACAGTCCAACGTTTCAGGGAACATGCTCGCTGACATTGTTGGAGTAAGATAAGAAGATCGATACCAATCTCACGTCTTTACAGTAAATATGATGTTACTCAAACTGCCAGCTAGCTCATATTTTTTGGTCCATGTTTATTTTTTGTCTGAATTCTTAGTTTTCCCTGATGGTTGAGAGAGACTTTGGAGTGCCTTCATGAATTCCTCAGACGTAGTTGAGAACAGCATCCGGTGTCCAGTCTTTGACATCAATCACTCAGCTCCGGTCTGAAATGACCTTCACAAATATTGAAGTGCTCAAATATTCTTGAGTGTCGTCCTCAGGGACACTTGAACTAGACTCCTCAGCGGACAGATCAAAACTTCTAATTTGTTGGTTTTCAAGATGAGCTGTAACCGGGAAGGCTTTGAATCACGGGATTTGGCACGGAAAAATCCGTATGTGTCCTTCAAATGTCTCCTTCTTTCATTGAAGTTCTAAAGAAGGTAGAGAGTAAAATGAGTTATGGATCAGTCGTATCTGACTGGTGTTTGTCTGCTTAATGTGAGGCTGCAGTCAGTCAGCAGCTTCGGCTGAGATTAGAAACAGATTACAGTTTAAGTAATAAATAATAAAGTCAATGTAATCCGTACAGCATTACGTTACTGTCAGTATGTATTTGTTGTTGTGGATTGTGCAGTTGAAACAGTATTTGGGGACAGAATTGTGTGATATTGTCTTCTTTGTTTTAGTTTTCATGGTTAAACCTTTAAAATTACTCACCTGGTCTTCTTTTGGCCCCGCCCCTCACAGCTCACCTGTGCAATGGCTCGTTCCACAAACACCTGCAGGACTTGTTCGTCCCCCTGGTGGTGCGTTACATCGACCTGATGGAGTCATCCATCGCCCAGTCCATCCACCGCGGCTTCGAGCAGGAGACCTGGCAGTCCGTCAAGTAAGACTCCGCCCACCTTTCCCACGCCATCATGAGTAATTGGCGTTAGCTTTAGCACTGCAGGGCTCCTTTCTACTTCAGGTTTGAGTGAATACCTGCAGAATTTTCCTCTTTACTAACAGATTTCACTTATTGTGTTTAGATTTAAAAAGGTGCATTCAAGCAAATATTTCCGTCCCTTTTTTTGTTTAAAATCCATCGATTTCTCTTCTCACTCATCATCGATCTGATCCTTTGTTTTCTTTGTGCAGACAATGTTTTAATTGTCATTTCAAAGCTATAAATACAATAAAAGTGAGCTTTTGTACCTTGAATATACAGAGGATTCTCTCTTGTATAAAAAGAGATTGAACTAAAGTGTTTACCTGATCTTTAAATCATCGGTTCTGACTGAACTCAAAACTTAAAAAAGCAGAAAAGCAAACAGATGCAAATTCACCCCGAAAGACTTGAGGATGCAGATGAGTCAAAAATAAAATTGCACCAAGCGAAACCCTTTTTGACCCCCATGAAAAACAGGAAGACAAAAACATCATCACATGCAGGTAAAAGCTGTAAATGTAGTCAGAAGTTTAAGCTAAAGAACGTTCACGTCTTCACCGTGTTCAACGTGACAAAACATGAACTCCAGCTGCCAGATTTATACGTCAGATTCGGTCTGAACACACATCAGGTGCAGCACATGTGGACCATGTTTTGTCAGTTTGAGATCATATTGATAATATTGATCCCTAGTAAGTCTCAGTGTGTGATGTTTCAACATATTCGCAGTCTAGAGGCAGCACAGGTGAGATTTTTAAGCTTTATGAGCTGAGATTTTTCTAAGAGGAGTGAATTTTCTCTGTTAGTATTTTTTTTTTTAGCCCAGTCCTCTTTAAAATAGTCTTTATCTGAGATAATCCTCCTGGCCTGTGTGTGTGTGTGTGTGTGTGTGTGACCTCGGTCAGTTTCAGTCGCCTGTTATTGTCTTTTTTTTTTAACGCTCTGTTTATTATCGGCGGGGATGATTTGTGGAGGTGTGATACTGGCAGCTGTGTGAATGCAACAGAAAACAAAAGAGGAGGAAACGCTGCACAGGACGGCGGAGGAACAAAAGGAGGCAGAGCCGAGTGTATAACACACAGCAAGGACACACTGCAGTCAGGAAGGATGCACTTAGAGCTGCTCTCCTTAGCAAAAAAGCACCTGAGCTGGAAGAAAATAGAATGAATAGAAAGTAAGCGGTGACTTTTCTGTGTTTTTATTGGTTTTTTTTTTGCTATTGATCAATTACTGCAGGCAGAACAATGGCTCCCATTAACTGCCTGCAGTAATTGATCAATGTTTGTGTGCTCCAGTGAAGAACGCCCACTGTTACCGTCCCTGTCTTCTCTCTCTCTTTTATTCTTTAAACATTTTTTTTTTCGCCATCGATCAACCTCGCCGCTGACTCCGACCCGGCAGGTCGTTAACTAACAATCTAGCGAGCGTTCCTCTTCCCAAAGTTCCCAGCCTCCCTCTCACGCTGCCGCAGATGCCCAGCTTCTCGGCGCCGGCCTGGATGGGACCGCTGTGTGAAAACACGTATGTATGATGACGGGGGGGGGCGGGGCTGGACTGAAGGTTCCTCAAGAAAGTTCTCACCTGAAGCAGAGCTGGTGTGCATCAATGACAAAGAAATAGCCGGACCTGAACCTGAACAGACCCAAAGACATCAGGACCTGACTGATGATCTGCCTCCGGTTGGTTCAGAGCTCTTTGAACGTCACAAACATCTGGACGGTTTCAAATGAGAAAACATCTGCCTGTGAGCAGAGACTCTGTTCTTCATAAAAGTTCAACATAACAAGTTTGTGCATCACGTCTTTAGTCATTTAGCTGCTCTGTTCATGACATGGTAGAAACTAAAACACTGATGGATGTAGCTTTCTCTCGTTTACTGATGGATGGACAAAAACAGAGAGAGAGATAAGTAGATGGAGGTCAATGGATATATAACAGAATTAGATAGATGTGTAAAGCAATAGATATATAATATAAACAGAGAGAGATGATGAAGATAGGGCGAGTTAGATGTATGAATAAACAGAAAGAGAGAAATGAAGACAGATAGAGATGGACCAGAGGTCTATATATAAGTATATAAAGAAATATAGCTAGATATATCAATAGATATGGACAAAGATGGAAATAATGATAGGAATGCTAATGCTAACAGTAGCATTCATGCTAAAGTTAAATCAGCGTTTTCAGAATTCTTTCGTTTGCTTTGCGGATTTTCTGTCATGAACTTAAAAAAGGTGAAATGACTCAAATGGTCATCAAACTAAACATCAAAACTAGTTTTTATTGAAATTCCTCCAACAGTTTGAAAGTTTAGCAAACAGCTTTACATTTCCACAGCAGGCTGAAAAAACGGTTTAACCTCTAAAAGATGAAGATGAACCTCCTCAGGTCATCAGACATTTTGTTTTCACTAACAGTGAAAACTAGAAACTTTTGCTGCTTAAAACTAAACTTTTCAGATCCTGCAGGACTGAAGCTTTGCAGTCAGACCTGAACCAGAGTCGAACCGGACTCGAACGTGTTGGCGTTCAGCTCAGGTCTTTGGGTTTGTCAGGGTTCAGGTGTGCATGTTGACGTCTGTCTGTCTGTCCTGATCGCTCGTATCGCAGCTCTGAGTCTGTCCGTCTGTCCTCATGTTTGTCAAAGTCCATCAACAACATGAACTATTATTTTATCAAGAAACTTCTCAAGTCAAAACTCCACTGATTCTTTGTGCTTTTTTATGTTTTTTACTCCCCCGCATGAAGCTCTGCTGGTGTTTTAACGCTCCGCTGTGAAAGTATTTATCCAAATCCACAGAAACGAAGTCGTCACGTCGCTCAGAGCTGAAGAGCATGCAGCATTGTTCCTGTGTGAATGAGTCAGACTCGGCATGAGAGGCAGCTTTGTGGTTTCAAATCGCTTCTGTGACACTGTGGCTCTTTTATCAGCAGGGCGCCGCCCGCATGCGATCGCTCCTCCGAGACTCGTTGGTGAAGATTTTGTGATGTGTCACGAGTCTTTGTGCTGTTCGGCGTGCATGTCGCCGTGTGTGGAGAGTTTCTGCTGTAATAACACAAAGCTTTCACTTTCTGTTGCAGCTTGCAAGGAATAAACCTACCAGACATTTTGTAAGTGAAGCGACGTTCTGCCTTCACATGTTTGACAGATTTACCCATAATTCAGCGTGTCTGTCCTCCAGTTTTCAGTTTTACAACATCTTTTGCTCCCTGACCCTCACTGTTTTAAGGTGGTATTGGTTTTAAGGTTGGAACTGCTTTCCAGAAACTGAAGAAAGTTAATGAATATTTAAAAGGGAGTTATTTGTTGGGCTAACAGCTGATTACGATTTCAGATACAATCCATGAATCCATTTTTAAAGCTAAGCACCCTTTAGTTTATTTTCTTAGTACACAAGTTAATTTTAAATGTAAACTTACAAGGATCCCATTGAATAACAAAATACCAAAAAGAGAAAAGGATCCTTAAAGATCTTTAAAACTTCAAAAAGATTTAATATCTTCAGACCTCAAATCATCAAATACACGAATGTTCACAGCAACATGTGTGTTTGTGCTCATTAAAACTCTGAGATGAAATAAAAAAAATATACTCTAATGAATTAGGTTTTAAGGAAACACATAAATATCAAGTTCTCCTGCATGAAAGAGCTCATTTCTGTTTATCAGCAACGACATTAATGAACTAAAGTTATAAACAACAACAAAAATCTCACATTAAACCTGGTTAATGTCGTTGGAACTGATTATATTTTAGTCTTTGGTATCACACTGATGCAAACTTCTCACTCAGCCTATAGAAACCCGTCTGTGTGTCTGTCAGTCTCGTCGAGGCCACCAACGCTCGACCGCGAGGCTGCTCGACGCCGCGCCGCCTTAAAAAAAAACTCCTCCAGCCTTTCCCACATCGCAGACCACACTGTTCCTCTACCTCACTTCGCTTGGCCTTCCTCGATCCAATGAAAAAAGAGGAGAGGGAAGGAAAAAAAAAAAAAGCTGGCACTTCATTAGCGAGCACAGACGGGCGAGTGGGATCGTCCCGTTCCCGGGGGAGCGGGACGGAGCGCGCTCAGAGAAGAGCACCGCTAATTAGACATGAGGGGGATAGCCGCCGAGCGTCTAATTGCACCACAGACTCAGCCCGAAGCGTTTATTCCTGTGCGCCACTTGTTAAGGTAACAGTCTTTTAAAGGCGAAGTGAGAAAAGTGAAGGAGTGAGTGGCGCTTGTTTTAACCCCCCCACCCACCCCTCCCTCCATCGCCCTCCCACCCACCCCCTCCTCCTCCATCCTCCTGTGGCTGTCATTCTAGCCGGGCGCTGTACACTTGGATGTCGGTGGCGGCGAGCGAAGCCATGTGTTGCTGTGTAACCTGTGTGCAGGGGAGAGGACGGGGAGGCGTCCATCTGTCACCGATTCAGCCTGGTGATGCGTTTACTGACTGAAAAAAACACACCGTTTGGCACCAAAACTACCAGAACCTGTTGAAGATGGTTCCTGCGACCTGAACACACTCGTCTATGAATCTCAGGATGAAATCTGAGATATTTTGTCACCACTGATCTGTGATTCTCTGTCGTTTTATGCTCATTTAAGTCAAATCAGTAAGATTCTGCACTTATCTTGATTATTTTTTAAAATAGTATTTATTTATATTCCTCCGTGCTTCCTGAAGAATTAACATGCAGCAAAAAAAATGGAGTCAAGTCTTCAAATTGTGCTTCAAATGACGATTTGACGTCCTGAGTTTGTTATGAAGCAGCTGCAGATGTTGTGTTTGTCAGCAAATCAACACCAGAAGCAAACAGAACGTAACATGAACTCAGTTGTTTCTGACTTTAAAAATGTTTGTTGCGACTTTGCAATAGCAGAATAATAGAATATATATTAATGCCGAATAACACACTCTTTTCCAGGGAACTTTAATGTATTTTCTCAGAAATGACGACTCAAATCAAACAGAGAACATTTTTAAAATGTTGTAAACTTTGCAGACGTTGTTGCGTCAGTCCAATTATCACATGATTTATATATCAAAACATTTTTATCTCATAGATTTTATTTCTCTGCCACAAGCCTGCAAGTTGATTTTTATAGAAATCAACTGAAAACGATGACGGCCTGTGTAGTTGTTTAACCTCTGACAAGGATCGCGCTTCCCTGATCGTCTGTCAGCTTTTTCATGCTTTTATTAGCAGCTGTAATTTATATATAAAAAAAATCTCCCATCAGGAAATTACACGACTTTCAGTGTATTTGTGATGTTCTGCTCCTGACTGTCTCCATCCTGCCTGCAGTAACGGCTCGGCCACCTCGGAGGATTTGTTCTGGAAGCTCGATGCTCTGCAGATGTTCGTGCTGGACCTCCACTGGCCGGAGCCCGAGTTCGCCAAACATCTGGAGCAGAGACTCAAACTGATGGCGAGCGACATGATGGAGGCCTGCGTCAAGAGGTCAGACTGAGAGGTCGCCTCTGGGTTCACCTTCTCACACTTCACAAAAACAGGTTGAATTTCAGTCATTCTGGGCAAAAAACAACGATTATAAAAACCTGTTTATGTTCGGTCTCACAGGACGAAATCTGCATTTGATGCCAAAATGCAGAAGGCAAGTAAGTCAACGGACTTCCGGGTGCCGCTGTCGGTCTGCACCATGTTCAACGTGCTGATGGACGCCAAGAAGCAGTGCTCCAAGCTCTGCGTGCTGGACACGGGTCAGGAGGTGAGCGAACAGTCCCATCATGTCGGCATTATGAAGGTGCAGCACTGCTCTGCATGTTCTGCATGAAGTCTGGTGACTGTAACCGTTCACAGGTCTAATTAATGAGCTATTGCAGCAGGCAAGCTAGCTGTTTATGTGTTTGTTAGCCAGGAATTTGCTAGCATGCTAATAGCTAACTGTAGAGCAGGTGGCATCTCTTTAAGGAGCAGTTTAGACCAAAGATGACACACAGTTTCCTCCAATAAAGATCTTCTGGCTCTTTCATCCATCAAAGGTCAAAACTGTTAAGACAGTTTGTCATTAATCCAAAGCATCATCCCACTTTACATGCTAATATTTTATGTACGTGTGAACGTCTGTATCTGCAGCATCACCACAGTGTTTCATCTGAAGAGAATGACGGTGGACTCCAGTAGAAACCTTTGTCTCGATGTTTCTTTCAAACAGACTCAGGTTTCTTTGTGGATGATGCTGACTAGAAGGCAACTAGATTTGTTTTCCAGGTGAAAGTGTCATGAAAACACCACGTTGCACATGATCAGGACGCTGTGCAACGTGTTTCTGTAGTTTTTTAACATGCAGAGTAAAAGTAGGCACTTGCTGTCCGAAACTCTGAGAGCAGAAAGACGTCCGAGGTCGACGGAGTGTGTTTTTATCTCTGATCGGTGCTGTGAGGGACAGAAGGATTGTTCAGTTGGTCAAGTGAGCAAACTCTCATGTCCAGGTTCACCGAAAGCTGCACATCGATCGGCTTCACCTCTGTGAGTGAATCCCTTTCATTTCTTTGAGCTGCGCTGATTTCGCTCTGAAATCTCTCTGTTCTGACGAGGTCCTGATCCTGCTTTTGTTCTGACCAGTTTTACAACACTAGAAATATTTCCTAATAATCATCTGAAACACGACTGAAACAAAAGAAAACATCCCAGAACCGTGAATAGCGGACTGAATCATGTGAGACAGGTGGACATTTTTCAGTTTGCGTCTCACCTTTCACCTTCAGAGAGCCGTCGTGTTTGAGCTTCTAAAACTCTCGGCCGTCTTTTATTTTCAGCCTCACACTGAACGAGGTGAGTCAAACTGTCAGATCAGCCACTAAAACATGACCGTTTCCCTCAACATCCTGCAGACGGGGAGTTCAGGTGTATTTGTGTTCACTTGAAACGGCCAAACGCTCGACACGAGCTGTTAAATGGATGACCGTGAAGCCTGTGTGTGGCGGCAGCCTTGGCGTTGCTGAGAGCGAAACCCTTGGCCGCTGGCAGACTTGACAGAGAGCTAAGCTCGTTGTTCTCTTAACCTTCAGCTTCCTCTCTCCTCCTGCTTCCACCGCTAGAAAACACCATCTGTCCACTGAATATCTGCCTGCAGAGAGACGCTCTGCAGACCTGCTGCACACAAATAACAGCATCCACACGAGCGCCGCTTCCAGTGTTACACCGGCACTTTTTATGTGACATTTTCAAAGTGCATCTTCATTCTAAACACAAAAGACAGAATGAAAAAAAAAGAGCAAAAGGAAAATGAAGATTTACCTGATGAATACCTGCCGAATGCTTTGACACCAAAAATAAATTTATGCATATGGTGTCAACAGTGTTTACGCTGAGTGTAAACAAGCAAAATAAAGACGAGTTCAAGTTAGGCTTCGTGTTTTCAGAAATACAGAAACAGTCGAAGTGTGGAATCATTCATTCATTCACATTAATTCATCTTTTTTTCAACGAGATCCCTTCAGGAGGGCGTCGTTGATGGGTGTCAGAAAAGCAAAAGGTTTGTTTACACTTGACTGTTCACCACACAAATCCACGTTATGTTCAACAGTTATGATGAATCTACAATGTGGAAAATAATGAAAACATATAAAAACAATATGTATGAAGGTGTTTCCAAAGTTTTGCTGTTACTGCTCAGTGCGATCACAAACTTCGGAGTTGTGCAGGAACAGAAGCTGCACAGAGATGTGAATGAATCAGGAGCAAATGACTTTTATGAGTCATTATTCATTATATTATTATTAAGTTGTGATCATCACCTGCACCAACAAAGACTATGAGAGAAGAGAAGCGACCGCTGGGAGAAATAAAACAACAGATTCAGCAGCTCGAACTGGGACGTAAACATCTGCCCACTGAGAGGACAAACTGATGTGGACGGATCTGGATCTCCAAACTCAACAAACTTGAGTATTTGAATAAAGTTCGTCACACTGAACTTCATTCAACCCAAAAACTCACAGTAACTTTAATGCTCAAATATTTCAAGTGTTTGAATGGAGACGTGGTTTTTGTCCAAAAATGTTCTCCGGAGGTTTCAAAGGAAGAAAAAAGCTTTTATGCCTCATCCACTTTATGCTGCATTTTACAGGTTTTGGGTTTGTTAGCCAGCAATCAGAGATACATTAAGACTCTCAGAACCTGAATAACATGACAATAAAACTTGGTGTCGTGACTCAGAAAAATGTCGCAGATTCTGTCAAATCCTTTTTCTGATTGAATGTCACGGCATCGTGTGTGTCTGGTGTTTGATAAGAGGACTTTTTAGATGAAATGTTGGGTTTAGGGTCAAATCAGTGATGAAAATTGAGGGAAAAAGTAACTCAAACGGCATTACTGAAAAGATTACAGAAGGTTATCAATAGACAGATCAGTTCTAGGAAAATATCATGTCCTGAGTTGTTTGCTCATTTGAATTTTTCAACAATATTTTATAAAACATTGAGGAAATGTTTTTTAATGTCACTGAGGTGTTTTGAAGTTTGGTTGGCTGACTGTGTTTGCCTTCTCTTCCTTGTCTCATGTCCGCCCTCGTCCCTCATGTCCATGTGTCCTGCACGTCATTGTTTGATTCTCAGTTTGACAAACAATGGGTAAGTCCCTCCATCGCCTCATCGCCTCTTTCTCCCCTCACACACTTCACATGAGCTCCAGAAATGTTTAAAAATCTTTTATCATGTCAAAAAAGGATCCTAAATCATCAAGTAAACATCTGAAGAGCCTGAAATGAGTCACTGAGGGAGACAGTTTAGTTTTCATGGAACATTTCTATGTAAAATTGAGCTTTTTCAGTGCCAGTGTTGTTCACCAGGATCCTTGAGAGACTGGCACTAAATATGTTTACATCTCTTTGTAATATCTCTGTTTACCTGCACCTGAAGAGCTTTCAACTGGCTGAACACACCTGATCCATTCAATCAGGTGTAGATAAAGCAGGGAAGATTAAAAAGCATGTAGCTTTTCCCCAAAAACTTCTTCTGTAAAGCATGGTGTCATCGGCATAAAGTGAAAACCATTAAAATGTTTTCTAGAGGGTTCAGAAACTCTTAAACCCTTCAGGGTGCGTTTATACTGAACTTCAGGGGAATTTTTTGTTCTGAAATTATGAAAAAGTCCATGCAAACATTTGAAATAGACAAAAATTAGCAGGGAACAACATGAATGACATGATGCAAATTGGGCGAAGACAAATTTTGTAGAATTCATGCAAAAAAGTTTCATGCATGCCTCAGAAGGCAGCTACATTCACAGAGCTGTAAGCACCTCTGGATGATAAGCTTAAGTCAAAAGCAACGATGTTTGGTTTAGCAACGTTTCTTAGATTTCCTCCACAGATTCGGAGCAGCGGTGATGGTTATTTCAGCCAGTCGGTGACAGGAAGAAATTACAAGTTCCCTTTCCTTTAAAAGAGCAAATTGCAGGGGTCATATCTTAGTCTGATAATTTTTTATGATTTTATTGTTGAATTATGAGACAAAGATGTAATAAAACATGTAGTAATGCATGAGTAATAAGTTGTGAACAGCTAATGTGGCTAAGGAGGTCGAGAAGAGTAGGTGGTTCGATCCCCAATTTGGTTGAA
>JAPZDV010000023.1:26326677-26347167 GCA_029814665.1 Acanthurus lineatus
GTGTCAAGCTTTTCCCCAAAAACCTCTTCTGTAAAGCATGGTGTCATCGGCATAAAGTGAAAACCATTAAAACGTTTTCTGCAGGGCTCAGAAACTCTTAAACCCTTAAGGGTGCATTTATACTGAACATAAGGGGAATTTTTTGTTGAAATTACGTAAAAGGTCAGTGCAAACATTTGAAATAGACAGAAATTCACAGGGAACAACATGAATGACATTATGCAAATTGGGCGTAGACAAATTTTGCTGCATTCATGCAAAAATGTTTCTTGCATGCCCCAGAAGGCAGCTACATTCACAGAGCTGTAAGCACCTCTGGATGATAGTCAAAAAACAACGATGTTTGGTTTAGCAACGTTTCTTAGGTTTCCTCCACAGATATGGAGCAGCGGTGATGGTTATTTCAGCCAGTCGGTGATAGGAAGAAATTACAAGTTTCCTTTCCTTTAAAAGAGCAAATATTCAGAGGTCATATTTTAGTCTGATAATTTACCAAATTTTATTGTTGAATCATCAGACAAAGTTGTAACATAAAATTAACTAATGCATGAGTAATAACATCAGTTGTGAACAGCTAATGTGGCTCAGGAGGTCGAGCAGAGTCGGTGGTTCGATCCCCAATTTGGTTGAAATACCATTTCCATCTGCTCAGCCATCAGTGTGTGAGTGTGTGTGAATGCTGACATGTTTTAAAGCACTTTGTGAGGTTAGAAGGCTGAAAAAGTGCCATGTAAATGCAGTTTATTTCCTGTTTACATGAAAGGTGGTGACTGGTTCATAAGAACGATCGTATCAAGATAAAATCCCCTCAAACTTTAAAAACTACAAACTCTGACACCTTAGATTTGATCAGATTTAAATTTTTGATCATCAGAAATGTTTTAAGATCATTCAAACACTGAATCCTGGTTGTATCTGACCTCTGTGTTGATTTAAATGTTGCTGTTTTTACAACATAATCTCTTTTTAATGCTTTGTAACACAAGCTCTTGAACACATCACAGCCCCAGTTTAAAAATACATCAGGTTTTCCTTCACTGACGTGTTTGAATTCACCACATTTATTTCCGTTTGGTCTCAAAAACACCAACAGACACTCTTGGTTCTCATTGGATGTGGTTCAGTCGATTCACGTTCATGTTTACTCGCCAGTCGGTGCTGTGAATGAGGCCTCATGACCTTTGACCCCTGACCAGCCGTCTGAAGGGTCTGGAGGAGTCAGTCTGAACTTGATCCAAATCTTAAGTGTGGTCAGTTTTTCTTCCACGAGGCTTCGAGTGTGTGAATCTGCAGCACAGCAGCCGAATCTGAAGCCTCGGCGGCAAATTCTGCTGCACCTCCTCCCGTTCACCTCCCTTTCACCTCCCGTTTGCAGGAGAAGACGCCGTCCTGACTTCACCTTGCACATGTTAGGGGAGTTTTGGTTAAATGTGGATGAGAAACTCTCCTGTTTGATTAATGAATTCTGCTTTTCACGGGCAGTAAACGTCTCGCGGAGCTGAAGTAGCAGCAGTGGCTGCAGCTCAACAACCAGATAAATGTTTTTAAAAGCAATAATTGTTCTTTTCAGTTTTTTACTGCACACATGGCAAAGACCAAACAATTTCTCCTCCTGCACTCTGCTTTTTATGGCCGCCTTTATAGAAATAAAGAAGGCAAAAGCAGCAGTGTTAATTGAGGTAAGAAGAGAAAAAAGGGAAAGCTCTCAAGATTTGCCAAAAAGATTCGGCGCGCTGAAAGAGAACTGCCATTTTGCGGAATTGTGGAGGGAAAAAAACACAATTAGAGCTGGCGGAGGTGACCTCCCTGGACCCGCAATTTGTCAGCGATCCGTGCGCTTTGTTGATTGAAATTTTTAATTTGGGTGTTCTTTAGACGGCCAGTGAAAGGGCATTGTCGCCAAGAGATGAACTCCCCTGCTGCTGCTGCCATTCAGCGCTCAGCCCCAGCCTTTTTTTTTTTTCTCTCTCCTTCCTTCAAGGGAAAAGGTGCCATGAATATGTTTTTTAGGGGGTGGGGGGCCAAACGAGACATGAAATGGCGGATTAATTGAATCTTGTGTGAGCCTTTGGTCCTCGCAGCTGGACCGGTGCTTTAGAGGAATACAAGGCTGCTCTAATTGTAGGGAGCCGCACAAAAAGTATCCTTCAGATTCCTTCGCTTTTCCAGCGCAGAGGGAATGTCAGTCAGCCGCATAATGGTCCTATTAGCTGCTTAACTCAGCGCCGTTACACGGATGGGAAGGTTTTTCACGCCTCGCCGTGTCGGGAGGAGGGTGTGTGTGTGTGTGTGTGTGTGTGTGTGTGTGTGTGTGTAAAGACTCGATGTTCACACAGTGTGTTGTAGGTTTTTATTTCTGTCTTTTGCAGCAGAGACAATGCTGTTGTTGTGTATCAGGGAGGCGAGGAGTCGTTTTTCGGCCTCTGCGTCTCATCAGTTTTCTCAAAATAATAAAATATTGCTTCATGTCGCCCCCCCCAACCCCCCTACATCTCTCCACATCCATCCCCCTCTCCCCCCTCCCCCCTGCAGCAACAGTACCACTCCAAAATCGATGTTCTGATTGACGAGGCGTTCAAAGACATGATTTCCTCCCTCGTTTCAAAGGTAAATCTCTTTTCATCCTCAAATCAAATCCTCACCGGTCGCTTCCTCTCTACATTTTTTTTTAAATATTTTTATTTATTTCTTTTTTTTATCTCCACAGTATATTTTTGTTGATATTTCCTCCATAGATGGGGAGGTGGGATCAAGCCTCACGCTTTTACAAAACAGACTTTCTCCTCTTATTTATTTACTCTTTAGATTTTTTTGATTCCTTTTTCTGGGAGAAGCAGTTAAATATAAACATGGTAGATTTTTTTTTTTTACTCTGATTTTATTTTTGCTTTTGTTGTTTATATTAAAGGTTTTTTTAAAGATAGCTTTACTCTTTTTTCCTCTTTTTTTTTAAGAAAAAAATATTTTAAAATTGCTTTTCTTTATTTAAATATTATCATTTCATTATGATGGTTGTTTTTTATAAAGGTTATTATTTTTAATGTCTTGGTTTTATTTGATTCTTCAAGCCTTTGTCTGTATTTATTCTATTCATTTTTAAACATGACTTAGCTTTGACCTTTCTTCTTACTACGATGGTTTTATTACAATATGTTTTATTAGTGAAGTGAGAATATTTCAACCTGTTTTTAATTAAAAATAAATCTAATTTTCTTGTGTTTCATTGTAAAAGAAATCTGAATGATGTGTTGCTGAATCACTAAACGGAGGAAATAAAAACCCTTTTGTAAAATGTATTTAAAGGAAAAATATTCTCACTGCACCGACACACAAACGTTTTTTTTAAAAAGGATGAAAAGTTTTTTTGTAAAAACCGAATGTGGAGGCAGTAAACTGTCGTCGTCTGTCCTCTCTGTCTGCAGTTTGCCGCTGTTTTAGACGGCGTCCTCTCCAAACTCTCCAGATACGATGAAGGGACATTCTTCTCTTCAATCCTCTCTTTCACAGTGAGTAGAAACGTTTTTTTGTTCCCTGGAAACAGAGAACGCCGAGCTGCTTCTTTCACCGCTCACACAGCGAAAAACCTGTTATTTGCTGGAAACCAGATCTTCCCAGCTGAACTTCAGTGTCATTCTTCTTCTTCTTCTTCTTCTCCTCCTGCCTCCCCCCCCCCACTTCTGAAAGGTGAAAGCAGCTGCCAAATATGTGGAAGTCCCTGTGAGTCGGTCCGTCGATCCGCCTGCTGTTGTGAATCTCACCGTGTCCGTCACTGTCGGTTTCCATGTTTGTGTTTTCTGTCCGCATTCAGACGGTCGCGGCGTCGGAAAGAAAAGCAGCCTGGGAATGCAAAGCGGCGACTCTTTGCATTCAGTCATGTGCCTGCCGGTTTTTTTGTTTTGTTTTGTTTTGTTTTTTTTAAAGTTTGTCATCATTCGGCTCTAAACGTGTGTGAAACATAAAGAGAGGGTTTTTTTTTTTTTTATTCCATCTGCAGCTCTGGAGCCAAAGATCACACAACAAGCCTAATTAATTGCACTCTTGTCCTTGGATATGTGTTTTGCTGAAGTGTCGGTTTGTGGGCGGCGGCGGTGGCGTGCGGGTGTCGGGTGGTTAATGAACGACGGCGGCGCAGCAGAGATCAGAGGCTGCGGCGAGCGCGCGGGAGGAGGGGAGGACGACGTGAACGACGCTCGAGTGTGAAGGTGTGGAGGTGACGAGGTGTTAATGTTTGGCGGCGTTCAGGGTGTGAAGGAGAGAGAGGTTTGATCTCATGAAGACGAGGTGACCCCTCGTTCCTCCAAAGTGATTATCAGCTCGGTACAATCCCTCTGTGATTTGTGTTTTCTTGCATATTTTAAATTTTCCGTCTCTTTGATTTGAATTCTGGCAGTTTATTATTTTTTTTAAAGCATCCGCTGGGATTAAAGATATGAAAGAGTTTTTTAAAAAAAAAAAACCTCTCAGGCTTCGATCCAAACAGAGCAAAACTCAGTGGAGGAGACTTTCACCCAAAATGAAAATTAAAACATAAAAATAAAAAATAAAGTGATTCTCGTCTCTGTTTTACTGAGTGAAGTTTGGCTGTAATTAATTTTTTGGACCAAAATAACAGAAATCCACCCTTTGAATGTGACAGCGCAGGTTAATAGTGAATAATGTTGATGCGCTCAGTAGATAATTTCCCTTCAACCAATAGTGGAAATTTAATTTAATGTCTTAATTATTTTTAATAACTAAGATTCATATTGATTCATATTAACAGACTGATGAGTGAACTGACCCCAGTTCAGCTTCTGTCTCGTCTTTGGCCACATTCACATCTGTATCATGTGTCCAAGTTTCCTTAAATTGCGTTTATGTTCATATCATCAGTGACAACACAGGAAGTCATGTTTTCTACATTTACAAAAGAGGAAACTCAGAGTTTAAACACGTCAGACTTTTTCATTCTCTTCTGTTTTTCTCCACAAAGTAATAATTTAGCTTTTTCTGGAAATAAACTGAGATTTTGATGAGTAGTTTGATGCAGCTGTCGTGTCTGAGCGCTAAATGTGAATCTACTGGTTTCAGCCCGCTAGCTTAGCTTAGCATAAAGACTGGAAACAGAGGGAAACTGCTAGCCTGGTTATGTCCAAATGTAAAAACACACACCTTTTTTAAAATGCTGTATATAGTCAGAGAAGTTGATGAGGCCAATCTGATTATATTATATCAATTTGATATTAAATATTATACATATTTGTCTTTTAAATGGTTTTCACTTGTATAAACGTCCAAAAGGTTTGGCATATATGTCTTACAAAGTGCTGTTTGATAAGGTGCAACATTAAAAATATTTTCAGAATAAAACAACATGCTCAAAATCAAAATCTTCACTGTTACCCTGCCTAAAAAGCTGAAATTAAGTCCAGTCAGAGCTGTAAGATCAGCCAAGAAAAGTCTACAAACTTTGCAAGAAAGATTAAGTCATTTAAAAGCTTAAGTAATAATTAATGTTTACAAATTACTAAATCAAACTGCAGAAAATTTAAAGCCAAAAATTTCTCAAAATGTTCCTGTAACTTGTGTTTTCTGTACTTTCACACGCTGCAGATGTGAGAACATCCAAACCTTCGTCATTGAACAGCTGAGATGCAGCTCAACATTCTCACTTAACCTCCTTAATCCTCTGCCCCGCCTCCGTCCGTCCCACCTATCCCATCATGCTCTTTGGTTCCCGTCCAGACTTCGTCCTCAGCTGCCTCCTCCCCTGAAATTATAATGTAACCGCTACCTCGGCCTTTTGGTCTTTTGTGTGGAGGGAACCTGACGCGGTTAAGCCTCTTTTCCAGGTGGGATGAAGAGCAGGGGGCGGGGCCTCTGAGGCATCTCACGGGACGGCTCCGCCCCCAACATCTTGTCACGAAAGCCTTCAACCCTTGAGCGTTTGTCCATTTATTTCTCTGCATTTCATGAGGAAAATAAGTTTTTATTTTTATCCGACAGCGTCGACTCGTTGGTTTACAGTTTTACATTCAACATGTTTACGTCGGCTGTCGACTCGCAGCTCTTCAGGAACTTTGACACGTTTCAGTTTGAACCTTCTGAGAAGTTTTTCCACCCACACGAGTCTGTCTGCTTTTCTTGCTTACTGATGCATCTTCAACACATATGATGAAAAAAATAAACTGATGTTTTCTTACCTGCTTCAACTTTTAAACAAACTGTAATTTTACTTTGAATTTTTAAGTGGATTCTTTAAAAGTTGATCCAGAGCTGCAATAAGAATCTGCTGAAAATCTAAAATTTTTGGTCACGACAAACAATTACACAACTAGATCAAACATCGTGCTTCAGGCTCCTCATATTTTTCTCATTGTTTTCAGGTTTGATCAAATAAATTGTCATGTTGTAAATTAGCCAAACTACAGTAAAGAGTCTTCTGAAACATACAGCACAAACTGAGTTTTCATTATTTTCCAGCTCTGCAAACTGTAGGTGCAGAGTGCTAACAAACAGCTAATCTCTGAAGCAAATCACATCAATATTTTAATCTTATCATCCTTTTTAGAGCCTTTAAGCATTCCCATATCATTTTGCACATCACTAAAACTATATCTAATCCATGTTGTGTTATATTTTCATCATTTTATCTCTAATTCAGTTCTCACCTGCTGCACAGGTGCAGATTTCAGTGTCATTTATTCTCTTTTTTGATCCAAAGTGACTCTTGGAGGAAACTCTCAGTGGGTTTTTTTTGACTTGTTGCATCCAAAACTAGTGATATTTTATTTATTTCTTCACTTTAAAACATATAAAACTTTTAGTTCTGCTTCTTCATTTGCAGTAAAACATAGCAACGTCTCCGTGTCGATGCTGTAAAGGGTTAAAGTTGTTCGCTGTGTTTCTCACACTGACTCAAACGTATCCAGCAGGTCTGACACACTGACGCCAAGATACCAGTGACTGACAGCAGCACATGCTCGAATCAAACATATGCAAAACTGGCAGAGCAGGAACACAAACATTGGAAGAGAGATCATCGTCACTGGCTCTTCACCATCTTTAACACGACTCAAACCGAGAAATGCTCAGAAACACATGAACCGACTGATCAGAGGAGATCTGGAGATCTGAGGGTTCGAGATGTTTCACATGTGATTACAGTGTTTGACTCTAACAGGGGGGGTTGTATACTGAAGTTTAAAAAAAAGGCCTTAAAAAACAAGTGATTGTTGTATTTGAGAGGTTCAGGTAATTCATCTTCCTTTGCTGCTGCAACATTAAAGATCACACTCATTTAACGTTTATGTTAGCATGTTAGCTGCTATTGCTTAATCGGATCAAAATGTGGTTTTGAATTCTTTATGATGACTCGAAACTGAGTCACAAGTTAGTTTAAATATCAAAGCTCTTCAATGTACATAAAGAATAAAACAATATAAAGTTGGAAGGGAAGGGAAATATGTGCAAAAGTAAAGGGGAAAAGCACGGGCTTGAGGAGTTTAAGCTACAAAATAAAATCATGTATAAAGATGACTTTGCTGATTCAAATGAATTGATGAATTCACAATTAATTAAAGAACATAAAGAGGACAAATGAACCTTTGCGTAATCTGTAAATCATCTAAGCATAAATTCTGAACACGTTCTTGTTCCTTCCTCTCAAATATGACACTTTGCTGCTTTTCATAATTGGAAATGATCATTTATTCACTCGTAAAGCAACTTTTTAGACCTTTGGTCACTTTGAACTGAACTCATGAGAACAAATAAAATTCCTCGTTTCCTGCCGCTGAAGATAAACGAGTCTCTGCTGAAGCATCAACACTCGACGGTGTCAGCGGATGGACAGAGTTGATGTTTTCTCTTCTTGAACACAGTTATTTCAGATCACAGTGGGACTTCATGCGGTTTCGTGCAAACACACATATTTGCACACACACACTGCGTGCACCTGGTAGAACTGAAGTGAATTAAGAGCAGGAAACCAGGCTGCTCGTGGTGTGTAATTACCTGGCATTTCACCGCCCTCCTCCTCCCCCCTTCACCCTCCTCCCCCATTAACCACTCATTATCAACAAGCCTCCCCCCCTTCATTTTAAACCCCCACCCATCCCCCTGTCTGCATCCGAACAGGTACACCGTCTAATTTTACACTCAGATTTTTTTTTCGTTGTCAAAGTTGACGAGCGAGCAGGCGGGCGGCCATTATCCCGACGCAGAGCGGATTAATGCTGTTTGGCTACAAGCGAGGGAACAGTGAAGGAAACAAAACAGGGCAGAGCGTGACAAGAGCTGTCTGTCTGTCTGTCTGTCTGTCTGTCTGTCTGTCTGTCTGTCTGTCTGTCTGTCTTCCCGTCTTCCCTCTCGTGCTGAAGTCTTAATCTCGCTGGCTGGAACTGTGCCGGCGTCTCCGATCTGTCAGGCTGCTTTGTCAGCTCGTCAGAACAAGAGAAGAGGGAGGTAAAATGATTGAGAGCGAGCCTCAAGGGGAAGGAAGGCGGGGGGGGAGGATTAATGTCTCAAGTGACAGCCAGGGCAGTTATATGTTGCCAGTGACACACACACACACACACACACACACAGACTTTTCTCTTGTTTTCTGTTCACACTCATGCAGTTGCGTTTTAAAAATCTGTTCTTACAGACTCTGTTTTGGCCCTTCATGCACACCGTACTCAGCCTTAGGACATCAATATAAACATGCATGTAAACCTTAACATCGTCTGCATATGTGGCACCCGAACGTGTCACAGAGTGCAACAAAAACCCTGCAGATCCTTCAGATGATCCAGTGATGCTCATGATGCTGATGTGTAATCGTCTGCAGAGGCTTATTGCTATTTCCTCAGATGGAAAACTAGCTGTAAATACTGAAAAACGCTCCCTCACAGTTTTAAAACGTTCTGGTCTGCTGCTCAAACACATCAGAGGCGACATGACGAGTTCTGTAACTCAGCCACTGAGACGCTCGTGTTTCAACATTTCTAATCATCATTCAACGATGATCCTCGATCTGTCCGGCTCTCCTTCTCCTCTCACTGCAGAGGATTATGGGGATTCTGACAGGCCTGTCAATCACTGGGCCTGACGCCTCCTCCCTGTGGTTGAACGTAACCTTCACGCCACCCCTCCCTTCTCCTCCCCGCAGCCATGTGACCCCACTTTAACCCCTGATGTCTGTCCAGCGGTCTGTCTGCATTACAGCTGAGCGTCTCTGACTGATCGCGGTCTGTCACTTGCTCTGTAAAGCCGAGACACTTTCTGTCAGACTTGACTTTCAGCCGTCAGAGAGGTTATAATGTTTACTTCAGACAGGAAATCCTCACGCTGGAGAAGCTCGAACAATCAAATATTTCACCAAGACGTTGACTAGTCGTCTGTCAAAACCGCAAGTCGACACTGTGCTTCGTTGTAGACTAACTGGTTGGATATGCAGCAGGGGGCGCTGTGGCTACTTATCGTTGACAAGTCATAGTTTTCAGGCCTAACTTTGAAACTCAGCAGTTTTGGGGCTAAAACAGTCAACTTACAACACTGAGCAAGAAACATGGCTGCTCATTCGTTTGCTTCACTAAAATCAGAGTGGAAACACTTCAAACTGAAACTTGTTAAACCAATTTAATGTTTAATAAACAGAATTTAAAGTTTTAAAATGAAAAAAAAGACTCCTGCCTTCCCTGTAAGAGCAGTTCTGTTGTTCCTGCAGTCAAACAGCATCTGCAGCTCAGACAAGCTTGCTGAGCTTTCGTCCAATCAGAGCCATTTGAGGACTCTGCTACCCTTTTCCCGCGTGTTTCTCCAACCTACATTCATTAAATGTTCACTAGTTGGGTTAAAAAAATCTCTCTCGATTAATCGACTAGTTGACTAATTTGTGGCTGGAGTCAATGATGATTACTGAAATGCAGCAGTTATGAATAATGAACCAGATGTTAGTGATCAATGTTTTTAATTGAAAATGACTTGGAACAATTATTTGATCATCACTTTACCAATGAATCACCTAATTCCAGCTCTGCTGCATTTGTGGTCTGTGTTGCTGTTTTTTCTGATGGAAATATGCACCAACTTTACTGATAATCACAGACAAAGGCCAGTAAGCAAAAACCCTCAGAGACACTCAGGACAAGTTCAGGTGTTTATTTTCACCTGTGCACCAAAGAAAAGATTTAAACCTCAAATGAATCACTGCGTCTCCTTCCCAAGTTGGCACATCTGTCTCTGCAGCTGTCTGTTAGCTACCTGACTGCTGCGTTTTCACAGCTGCCTCTTTGCTCAAATCACAATCCCAAATTTAGACACTTGATGCTGTTTGTGACTTTAGACGATGGAGTTGACCGTCAAGATCCGGATCTTTTTCCTGCAGCATTAACATGAGACGGTTTGTGTCTCTTACATGTCGTCTTTTACGAATTAAAGGTTAAAATCCCAAATTTATAATCACTCTCCAACCTGCTTTTTGCCTTTAAGTGAAGCCAAAAGGTTTCTTGGTTTCTTGAGGCTCCATTTCCTTGTTTTTCCACCGGAGACCTGACGTGCCATGCTCGGCAGCGCTGTAGCAGAACAACAACCCCACCCCCCCGGGGCTGATGCATGCCGGCTCAGAGAAAACGGGTGTGAAAGATGTCAAAGCAATTACAATAAGCATTACAGTTGTAATCTCCTCTGACAACAGGGAGTGTGAATGAAAAGGGTTTTACCCACGTCTCCTGCCTCTGGCCTCTCCCCGCCAAACAAACAGCTGCTTCCACAGCAGTTAACGTTTCCTCCGGTGTCAGCAGCTTGTTACTCCCAGCACGCAGAAGGTAGATTATTATTTTCTTCTTTTCACCCAGAAAGCAGCAGGTGATGCTGAACACTTGTTTCCTCTGTTGTTGGAGTGTAAACCAGTTTTATCCTCAACAGAAACTCACACCGAGTGAGTCTGAGTCCAGTCCAAGTCAGCGAGGAAGTCGTCTGTGATAAATCACTGCCTCACATTATTCTCATTTAAATTGGATTAATATTTTCTTACAGTTTTGACACCTTACACTTAATTATTTGCATAAAGTGTTCCTTTAAATCCTGCGTTAAAGATTTTATCGTTAAATCAGTGCTCAAATTGACATATTTATATATTTGCCTGCCTGTAAGGTGGTTGAAAGAAAACAGTGTTTAAATCTGATCTGAATGACCAAATTAGAAACATAAGAAGAGCCGAGAGTCATGAAACAAACAGATGTGGATGATTATGATGATGGACACTTAAATCCACACATTCACGAACATTTTTTACAGGTTTTTCCCTTCAAACAATCCTGACTAAACAACCAATGTTTTATTAATTTCCATCAAAATATAAAAATGAAAAAGTACGTAAACCAATAGGTGATGATGAAACTAAAACTTTAAATCATATCAGCCAATCAGAAGCATCGTGTAAACACAAAAAAGTCACGTTAGCATTGTTAGCATCAGCTCTGCACTGTTTCATGGTAATTTTCTGTTTCAGAAAGTTACAAAAGTTGTTGTACTTTCGTCAGTATGCCTTTTTTTTTGCATTGTCGTTCTGTTGTGCGTTGTTGTGGGCTGATGCATCGGCAGATCTATGATCTGCGTCGATGGTTTTTGATGTTTCACATCAGAATCGAGACTTTGACGTGTTCAGTCCACGTTGACTCTGAGGACAGCAGGAGTGAATCCAGCTCTTCTTTGCATTGTTGTTTGTTTTAATGTTCACGGGTCTGCTTCATCTCACTCGAATGTTGAACTCTGATGCTTAATTTCCAGCATCACCGTTGTTCTGCATGTGTGCAGAGGTCAACATGTGAAGCCAGCACGGGTGACATCGTACTCCATATTCATCCTGTCCGTGTCCTCTCTCCTGCAGAAACCTGGGATGGATCTGGCGGACACCTACATCACCTTCGTCCGGCAGAACCAGGACATCCTACGAGATCGTGTCAACGACGAGCTGTACATCGAGAAGGTGTTCGATGTGAGTACTGAAGTAATGAGTAACAAAAGCTGTCTGATCTTTTTGAGTTTTTGATGCATATTTATGCCTTGTAATCCAGATTATAATAACATTTTTTAGGTTTTTCTGGATGTAAACCTCTTTAAATACATTTACTCATCGAGAAGAAATGCTAAATTTAATGTGTTTGGAAAAAAGAAGCTTTGCCCTCCTCATATTAAATGATCCAGCCGAGTTTTCTGCAACAAAATTTCAATCAGGAAAAAAGTTGGAGCAAAGTTTAAAATATCAAATCTTTGTAATGAAAAATAGAACATAAATAAATTAATTTGAGAGATCTCATATAACAGAATGCATCATCCACCTCAGCGACGTCCTCTCATTGGTAGCAAGACAGTCGTCTTACCGGTTAGCATCATCCATGAAGTGTCGCACACCTGCACGCTCGCAGTACCAGGTGAACCTGTTTTCATGACTCCAGTTCTGTTGTTTTACTGGAAACCTTCTGGACAATAAAGCTGCATATTCTTGCTCATGAATCTCATTATCTAAAAGACACTTTCACACCTGCCTCGTTCCGTCCGAAACTTTCGGATCTTTTAGTTTGATCCGAACCAAATTAATCGGTGTGAAACCTCACGGGTCCAGGGTTCGGACATTCAGACCTTTGGACCAGTGACAGGAAGTTACAGCAGAAAACAGAAAAGCAAGTAACTGTTACCAAAACAAAAGCCAAGGAACTACAGTTTGTAATTTGGCCGCGTTAAACATAGAAGTTCGGCTTTGCTTGATCATTTTAAATGCACCATCTGCTGGACAGCGAGGCAAATAATTGCTATTCCACTGTTGTTTTTCAAATAATAACTATTTTTGAACAAAAGTTTTGATTTCAAAGAGAAAGTGACAACTCAACCTTTTCTTTATCATATAATTACATTTGGAAAAATAGTTTTGTTGCTGTACAAATGCAAAATACATGTAGCTGCACTCGTGTCGAAAGAGAGTCTGAGACAGGGAGCAAAGAGGAGATCAAAATAATAATAATACAATGCAAATATATCAGAAATAACAATGGAAAATGACAGATAAAAGCGTGGCAGTACAACCCTCGTTATCAGTTAAGTCCATTTATAGAAAATCTGTGAGAAATAAACAGAAATAGTTATAATTTGATGAAAAATACCAAACGAGGATCCATAAAAGTGCTGTAAAACTCTGCAAACAAGGTAAACAAATTACTTGCCTTCTTGACTTCAAATCAGATGTGATAACTCTATTAAAACAGGCTTTGTGGGTATTTATAAAGACGTGACATGAGCCGTGACCTGCTTATGAAATATTCAGAATCGTGCTTTTTTTTGTGACAAAAAAGCAAAGCGGACGAAGGTTAATGAGCGTGGAAACGGTTGCTGTCACGGCTGCGACTCTCCCTGCTGTCAGCCGGCCGTTCGCGCCGCTGCGACGGATTCGAGCTCGAACACATCAGGACGCGAGAAAGGTCGACGAGTGATTTTCCTACGAGCTGCGTTCATGGCCTCGTCACACAACGCAGAGTTTCTGCTCCCTCACATAAGTACTGCAGAAAAAAACAACTTTGTGGGGTTTTTTTTAATCTAACAAGAAACAATAGCTAGGTTTCCATTAAAATAAATTGCAAATTTTATTAGAATTTCTAGAAATTCGGTTAAAGAAAATGCGCATTCATGTGTGTTTGTAAGAGATAAGCAGTAGGTGGCGCTACATTTTCCAGACAGGTATTATTCACCAAAGCAGAAGACAGTGCAATGTAAGGATTTAATCAAAAAGCGTAAACAAACGATGCTTCCCATCTAATGTGGACGTTTCCTCTTCAGTCCACAAAAATCTTGAGTTTTCGTCCGACGCTGCCATCATTTATTCTCCGGTGCAGAGGACAATCGTCGCGGGAGTGACGTTTAAGTCATGTTATTTTTTAAAAATTGCATCCTTTATTTGCTTAATCTGTTTCCATTGCACTTTTTTCACATTTACCCTTCGTTGATACACCAACTTTGCATCGACGTTTGCATCAGCGTAAAATTTTTTTTGCGATATTTCTGGAGTTTTTCAAATTTTCAACTTGTTTTTACGCACAAATAGAAATTGCATGGAAAAACAGGTTGATGGAAACACAACTGTTATCATCACTGGGATTCAGTTACAGTTTCTGAGGGTATTTGATGCTCAGATGACACTTTTAGTTCTGTGATCCAACCAAAGCGAGAGTTCGGCATCATAGTAGACGCCATCTTGGTTTTTTTGGAGGCAGTTTTGACCATTTTTGGAAGAGAGCGCAGAGCTGTGGATGCATTTTTTATTCAAAATTCAACTTTGCCAAAAAAAACATCCATGTGAAGCAACAAGGAGACTGTGACCTTCCTCATATCAACGCATGGATCAAGCAGGAATATCACAGTTTTGACTCGAGCTTTTTCAATTCTGTCATTTTTCTGAAACGGTTCATGATCAGATGTTCAGATTTGGCGACTGAATCGTCTAAGTGTGTTTTGTTGTTTTTGTTGTATCGGATCGTTTCATAAGATCCGCAGTAGACGTCCTCATGGAGGCACACTGGGCTGGTAAAAATCTTTACAAATCGAGCTCACAGTCAGGTGTTTACACTGTCGCTGTGAGGTTTGATTCTGCGGTTTCAGAGCAGCGGCAGGTCGCTTCGAGGCTGAAAACACAGGCTGCTTCTGTTGACCTGTTTATCACTTAGGAAACACCGAGAGCCGTCGTCTCGCTCTGCAGGAGCCACAAACACCCCTCCACCCGTCCGTCCGTCCCCCCATCCCTCCATCCCACGCTGTCTGTTCTCTGCACCCCCTCCAGGATTCAGATTTATAAGAATATTTTAGTGCCAAGTTGCCAAACACGCCTCAGCTCGCCGCCGTCGATGCGGCGGACATGGCGACTCAGACCTTCGTGCACATTAGCAGCACGATGCCGAGCGATGGATTTCTGCCACCTGCCGCCTCCTCTGAGGGTTCGGAGTATTGTGGCCGAGGTTTGAGCTCTGTGCGTGTGTGTGTGTGTGTGTGTGTGTGTGGTAAAGGGTGTGTGTGTGTGTGGGGGTTGAGGAGAATGAGTCTAATGGAGCTCAGAAGCGCCCAGTCATGCACCAAGGAGGAGGTGATGGTGGGGCCTCAAAGTGTCTCCCATCAGCCCTTCAATATGTATCTCACACACACACACACACACACACACAGATACAGTTAGTGTGTAACAAAGAAAGTAAACCCTGCGTTCATACAGCAGCATCGGGCCTCCTGCCAGCAGCATTATGGGTATGCAATCGTCTTGTTTACGTGCATTTGAGAGAGACTGTCAAATTAATTTAGGTGTCTTTTCTTCAAACAGAAGCTTTTCCGACGCTGACGGACGGAAAGAAAACGAAAGAGGCTGTTAAAGTGAGACGCGATGTGACGAGAAACAGGATGAAGGCGTTAGCACGCAGCCGCAAACACGGCGGTGATTTCTGCTCTGCGTGTGCGTGCTCACACGTGCCTGTCCATCTATTTGTCTTTGAGTGCTCGCCAGGGATCGTCTTTGTGTGGATGAGGAGTGTAATGCATGCCCACACACACACACACACACACACACACACACACACACACACACACACACACACACAGCACCAGTCTCGTCACAGTAGGAGCCAAAACACCTTTATCAAGCGGCTTACAAGAACGAGCCATCATGCAGAAAAAGAAAGAAATGTGGATCTTTGAACGTGAAGTCATTTCGTCTCAGATTCGGCCTTCAGGAGGGATTTTTTTTTTTTTTTTTTTAAACAAGATAAAAGGTTTAAGATTGTGCTTCCTGCTTTTGCTGCAGTTTCGTTTACGTTCAGAAATTTTTAGACAAGAATCAAGAAAAAAAATGACAGCCGATCGTTTGCACTAAAATCAAGAACATGACGAGAGAGAGACGAGTTTCTTCCTCCTGCTTTTCACTCTGAGAAAATAAATAAATGTAAGATGAAACCTCAAGGACGAAACATCTCCTGCTTTTAGCTCCATGTTTCATTTTTTCTGTCGCAGTTTTTATTTACAATCGGGAATTTTCTAGAAATGAAAGTCGGCGACCTGAAACGAGATCACAGGAAGCAGAACCAAGAAAACAACACCTGGAAATGAGAAACACAAACACAACAAACATCCTCTGACTTTTATGTTTTTATACAAGAATAAAAGATTTTAGGACACAACGATCAGAATTATCTTTAATTTGAAATCTTTTTTTTAATTTTGTGATACAATCAGAATGTGTGAGATGTTTAAATTACATCATTACTGTGTCATGATGAGTTTTGGACCCTCTGTTCATCATGTGGACGCCGTTTCTGACAGGACTAATGCCGACCCACGATGCTTTGCACACACACACACACACACACACACACACACACACCTCCTCCCCCCACATATTCCCTCCATCTGTTTTCACTCTCTTCCTCTAATCAGCTCAATTAAGGAGCGTCTTCGTACTCAATTTCCACGTCAGTTAACGTGGCTCGCGAGGCGACGATCAGGCGGCTAATTAGCCGCTCCGAGGAAACTCGCCTCCCCGAGACTCAAATAAAGGTTTCACTGAGTGGGTGAAGGAGGAGGATGAGGAGGAGGAGGAGGAGAAAGGAGGAAATCAGTGGAAATCATCTCAGGAGCAGCAAAAATCAACCAGTGATTTTAACATCCACAAGCACCCGTCGAGTCGGCGAGCTGGTTTTTCAACCTGACTGTCAGAGGAAACATATTCAAGAGAGAGAAAGAGGAGAAAAGAGCGATGAAGGTTGGAGGGATAGTTTTTAAAAAAAAAAAAAAAATTAGCAATAACTTAACCAGAATGGCTTAAACTGACCTCTGTAGTTTTTCCACACGGTCACACTTTGTCTGAACACGAGGCAAGGCCAGTTCGTTTTTACTGCACATTTCTTACGCAGAAGCAGGTCAAATACTTTACAGAATGCAATGAAAAAAACACATCAAAGGAAATAAAAAATGAAAGATTTGGAGCACGGCCAAACATTTTCACACAAATCATCACGTTATAGGAGCATGAAAGCTTTGATGTGCACATCGTGGATTATTAAAGTCTGTCACATTTGGTGTGTTTGAGTGCAAAAAGAGATTTTTGACGAGACGTGATCGCTGTCGGTGTCAACGGACTGAAACACGAAGATGCTAATTTGCTCCAGTGGCAAAACTTTGATAAAAAATGCATCAGTGATACAAAAGAGTTTCATATTTAAGAAAGAAATCAAGCTTTTTTTTTGCAGATTTGTGTCCTGATTTCATGAAAGTACAGAGAGAAACAAAAGCAAAATGAATCTGAGCTCAAACAGCCTCTTTGAATAGCTTGTTGCTATTTAATAATGAAATAACTGGATGCAAAACAGCTCGGTCGACATTAACACATGTCTGCGTCTTTTTAAAGAAAAATTAAAACATCTGGAAACACATATGTCTTATTTCTCAGAGCTGATGTCCGTCGGCTCTTCAGAAGAGCAGCCATGTTGTTTCCTGTCTGCGACAAACAACCAACAGCCTTCAAACGAAAACCGCACAATCAACACTTTTGTATTTTATACTTTCAATCAATATTTTCAATCAAACACCAACTCGTCCACTCAGAGGCCGAAGTCAAAGTTATTATTTACTGCAACAGAAGGCGAACAGGACGATTCATGAAGAGGCTGCAGGCTGATCTAGTACGTACAGATCTACTGAGTCCTCAGAGCAAACGACAGGAAGCAGTTTAAACAGAACCACGACGCCATCATGGTTTCTGCAGTCGTACGAGTCTGTTTGTCAGAAAAAATTCCAGCCTCTTGAGAACATTTCTGCTATCTGACACTTTTTCCTTCGGCTCAGTAACACAAAAAAAATGTGAACGTGAAACACTTTGACTTCAAGGACAAAGTTTTTTTTGCTATGAAGCATTAACATAAAAAGACACGTAACACATTAATATCATTAACAACCAGGAGCAACAAAGCCTGGAAGCTAAAAGTGCAGTCTTGACTTTATTTCATCTCTCGGCTGAACGAACGATTTGATGCCTGTTTGTGCTTTAAGACAACACACCTGTGCGACACCATGTTGGACTTCTGTTTCAAAAGCATCTATTAAAGCCTCAGAAATGTGACTGCTGGTGACTTTCCAGATAGAAAAAAAAAGCTTCATTACTTTGGCATAATTACCAGGAGCGAGTGCGAGGCGAGTCAGAGGTCGTTCCCACAATAGACGGAGGCAAATATTTGCGCGACTCTCGAATGATCACGGACGTGTTTTGGCTCTTGTCAAGTGCATGAACTACCCTTTGGACTGTTTTCCGCTCTTAAATTGGAAGGTAATTCAGTTCTTGTCGGTGTGAAATTAAGTCTGCCGGCGGCTCTTAAAGCAGATCTGAATATTGCGGGTCATTACTGTGTCACGGCAATTTCCGCGAGCATTCTTGTTCGACTGCTAACTGAATAAAGCCACCCGATGTGTGCATTTTACCAGCAGCGTGTTGAATGCTGCTGTACGTGAGGATCGCTCCTCAGGTGAGAAAAAGGTGTGTTTGATTTCCCTGCAGTTGTGGCCTGGTGGCGGAGGGTGTGAAGGAAGAGCGTTCAATGAAAATTACAAAGACGGAACCTGATTTTTTTCTTTATTTCTTCCTCGCAGGTCAAAGCGAAGCCCTGAACTCCTCCCTTGACATGCAGCATTCAGGAGATTTCCAGTAAATTGGTGCCTTTGAATAAGTAAATGTTTCACCCTCTTTGAGTTCAGCTGTTTCGATGCTGCACATTCTTCGACCTTGTGCTGCAGAGTCGTCGGTGGCGCGTCTGAACGAGGCGTTTCAGAGGCTGTCGGCGAGCACGCGGCGTTCATGTGATGCCTCTGAAGGCAAACACGCCGGAATGACAACCATTAACTTTCTTTGCTCACACAGCTGCTGTTACATTATTAACATAATGCTGCTTTTATTTATGTGCTTTTTGAGGGACGTGGAAGCCTGTGTGGGAAGAAAAAACAGCTTGATGATGCTTTCAGGAGGATGAATGAAGCTTCTTTCAGCTGGTTTCTGGTTTGAAGTCACTTATGCAAACTGGAAAATCTCTTGTACTGATTCAATAAGACGTTATTTGTAATGCTACACTTTATTTAAGGGTATAATTGCGGAAAAAAGGCTGTTATTGCGTCAGGTTTTCATGTTACGATTGTCATAAGTATTAATAAAAGGAAAGAGAGAATTCCCTTCCTCCTAAAGAATTCCTGATAACATTATCACTGCGATATCTAAAGAAGTCAACCAGTCAAATTCATTTTAAATCTTGTTTATTGTGTGTTTTTTGTCTTTTTTGGCATAAATTACATTTACACTCTGAGTGTATGTTGGTGGAACAGGGTCTGAAACATAACTGTACAAACAAAACATAATGGATTTTGCTGTTTTAACCAGCGTTAAGGTGCATTAGCGCCACCTACCGCAACCAGGCGAGAGCACAAAGGAGTGGAAATAATTCGAGAGGTGTTTTATTATTTATAAGATCTGATAATATGCATAGTTTTGGCACAATATCAATATTTCATTTTTAAATTTCATAATTAGCTTGATAATAATTAGCTTTAATAATTTCCTGATCCAGCTCCAAACAGCAGAGTCAGTGTATTCAAATCTCAGTAAGCGAGTGTGTGTTGATGAACAAAGTGCAGTCAGGTTGCAGATGCGTCCAAATACATGAAAGTTTGATATCAAAGCAAAAACAGAAACTACAACAGGAAGTCCTCCATGTGCACGCCGTACTCGGGCTTCATCCGAACCAAACTGAGTGTTTCCAGTCAGTACGAATATGTTTGACATGAACGATCTCCTGTTTCAGCTGCATGTGTGAAACAGAAACTCCTGAAAAGGTTTAGGAGAGTTTATAGGAGAAAACAGCTGCAGTACCACGAATGTCCAGTAGGTGCATAGACGTGAATGGTTAAAGAAGAAAAATCGTCTTCTCTTTAACAAACGGTCAGTATCGAATAAATAACTTTATTTGGAGGTGAGACTGAAAGGAAGAGTTCCTGATATGTTGATGAAAATGTGAAAACTGTGATGACTTTTATGTTAATAAAGTTTGGTTGAAATTGAAGCAGGAAGAAGGTTTGTTAACTGTGATGGATGTTTACAGCTGAAAGTGAGATATAATTTTATTGCCTTTACTTCTTTGTGTGTGTTTGTGTGTGTGTTTTTCAGCAATGGTACACCGGCTGCATGAAGGCGGTGTGTGTGTGGCTGACTGACAGACTGGACCTGCAGCTTCACATGTACCAGCTGAAAACACTCATCAAGATCGTGAAGGTAAGCATGTGCACGGATGTTACGGAGGTGAGAGGCTGAGAAGGACACCAGAAAAGGCCGGTGTTTGTCCTTCTGAGGGACGAATCACACGGAGCTCAGAGACTCACAGTCTCCTTTTCTTGTCTGTTTGAATGAGCATGAACCCGAGTCTGGATACGCTGATTAAAAAAAAAACATCTCAAATTGCGGTTTAT
>JAPZDV010000023.1:26357467-26373599 GCA_029814665.1 Acanthurus lineatus
TTTTAGATTTATAGGAACCCAACAATTGAAAGCAATTCCCACATGAGCAAGCACTCGGTGACAGTGGCGAGGAAAAAAAAAAAAAGAGATAATAACAACAAACCACTAAATATAAGAACTATGTAACTTAGCTCAACTGCTCAGTAATACCATGCAGAAAAATAAGCTTTGTTTACATTCTGAAAGTGATAAAAATGGAGCTCATTGTGCTAATTGAGTTTGTTGTTTATCATAATGGTATGTGTTTGTGTGAGGGCATATGAGTTTAAAAACAAGGCACTTTGCAGGAGATATTAAAACATAAAATTAACTTAAATAAAAAATTAAAAATGGACATGTATTTTTTTAGTTTCATACTTTCATTTATTTATTTTATTTGCATTTGAAACCTCTTATTATTCACCCTGCTTTGAGGTTTAATTCCACCCAGAGCCGATCAGCAAGAACAGACAAAAAATTTGTTCAAAGAATTTTCTTCAAAGCTGGATTACAAACTGGTTAACATGAATAACAGCCCCAGAACTCTGGGCCTTTAAAAGCTATAAACAAACTGTGTCTAATGATTAATGGTAACTGAAAATTTGTTTAGGAAGATACACCACTAAGGCATAAGCTCTGCTTCAAGATTTATTCCTGTGTCAAATGGGGTTTTAAAGCATTTATTATTCAGTCTAATAGAGTGTGTGATCTTTACCTGATTTAAAATCTCTTCAAACATCAGGGCAAGTTCTATTCAATGTGGAAATGTATACATATACATACCACAAATCAACATGAAAAATGTCTCTTCAGATAGCACTGTCTGAGTTTGTCTGTTGAGCCAGATTAGCTGTACTATGAATATTTATTTACTCTGCCATTGTATCTGGCCAGGTTGATCTCAAATATGAAAACACAGACCTCACCACAGACGACAGACCAAACAAGATAGTTTGGACATCAATGTATCATCTATGAGAAATGTTGGCACAACCAGGGGTCAGCTTAAGGCCTTAATGACCAATTCTGGCACTCTTGGATCTTGTCAGCTGATCAATAAGGGTTTTACAATATTCAACCCTGTATAGGATAGGCAAAAAATGATTTTTAACCATTTGAATCTAATGCTAAAAAACTTTAAAAACTAGATGACTAATTAACTCAAAACAGATTTTTCAACTCAACTTAATTTTGGGAATTAAATGCCTGACTCAAAGCTACTTGTCATTGCTTTTTGTTGTTGTTTTATATTTGCAGAGGCAGCAGGAAAGGCAGCGGGAATCTGCATGTGTCCCAGTTGTTTTTGTCATAACTCTTATTAGATGTTTTTGTTCTGTAAAAAACACACTCTATTGGTAGATTCTATACCCAAACTCCCTGTAATGCTACTGAATGAAAATCATGCACTGCTGTTTCATCCAATAGGGATATCATTTTTAAGATACTTGCTTGAAAAGATTTGAGCTGAGCAGGCACCAGCAGCATGAGCCAGTTTTTACTGTAGAAAATGTAGAGTATAATCTGCCCACACCACAGTGAAATGACTTTTTTCCCCCTGTTACATCTGATATAGAAATAATCAAAATGAAATGATGAATTTTGGTCAAGCAGGAACCTCAATCATATAAGAGGCTGACCACACTGGCTGGACAAAAACTGATTTTTTTCCCTTTTTTTTTTTAATCAAAGGCCAATATCAGCCAGAAACATGAACCTAACATTGTTGTAAGCCCTCTGGCAATGGCTCTCCCTCCCTGCTGAGAGAGGTCTCTAAGAGGGAGCAGAGACTCTCTTCCTATTGTGGTCTGGCTTGGACAGAGGGTTTTAGTTCACAGCAGTTCCAGTCGGGCAAAGACTTGTAAAAGGGACTTGACAATGCATCAGCTTGCTTCCTTGTTTAAACTTAAACCCAGGGGGATTAAACTTCTGTCACTGCAACCATGCCCTGCTCTGAGGGACTCAGACTCTCTCACATAAAACACACAACCTCCGCAAATACGATGTATTTTCCTTGGAGAAACTAAAACTCATGCAGTGCTTCTATAAAGCACTTGACCAGAGGTGGCAGTTCTGTGTGTAAGTATATTTTTTTTGGCTCACATCTAGAAGACATGCACTTGTTCAGCAAAGTGGAACTGAGAACAGGGTTGTACTTCTGCCTCCTTGCTTATAGTTTTGTTGCTTGTGTAGCAGCAGGAGCGAAGGGGTTCGCTTCACACCATTAAGCTTATGTTGGAAATCAGGGGAGCTAAGGGAAGCTCCCTCAACTGACACTTGCCTTGGTACAAACTCCAACTCCCCCTCAGGACATCCAAGGGCAAGCTGAAGGGTCCATCCACTGAGCTGACACCTGCCAACATGAGGCCCTTGGTGGAAAGAGAAAAGACTACAATTTCAGTGTGTGCGTGTCTGAGTGTGAGTGTGTCACAATGACAATTTCTTCACATGATAAGAATCAATCTACTTTTTCTTGTTGTTAAGGTAATTTTTCTAATTTTATTTTCAATAAGAGATTTTTATTCAATTTAGTCATTTCACTTGTTTTTTTAATTTTTTTTTGCTGCCCCAGAATCTATGTAGGAGAAGCTGAGTTGAAAAACTCTGAGGTAAAAATTTTTAAATTATAACCTTATATAAACTTATGGCAACTTTAGGACAAGACCTCACAAATACTGACTTAATCTTCTGAGAGTTAGCTTAGCAGAATGTTTTTAGTGTTTATTTGATCTTGCTCTCTGCCTTAATCTTCACTCATCCACACATAGACAGGTGATTGATGGCTGGCCTGATTCTTTCTCATAAAGTTGAAAATGATGTGGATAAAAAAATGAACAGCAAATGATCAGCTTACATAGATAAAGCCAGCTTGTTCCATCTTTAAAGCTACAGAGTGGAATTTAAAAATTAAAGAGATTTTTTTTGGGCAAAACTGTTTTATTGTTACCAGTTAAACCAAATTTAGAGTTTCAATTTGTTCTCTTATAGAAGAAACAGCCATCTACTTAGCATGGGATTAGTTATATCACACAAATAGAACATTATTTATATTTTGATCTTAAGCACTTCTGTGGCACGTCACTTTTATCATAATCTCCCCCAAGACTGATGATGCTGTACCATCTATAAAGACACTTAAGATTAGGGACATTCAGTAGCTGAGTATTAACAGGTAAAAAATTCAAATAGTTGGTCAAGTTGTAATGTTACTCTTTCTGTCTCTAGGAAGTGTTTAGCTTGAATGCTTGTAAGTCAAATGCTTATAAGAAATTTTAATAGGAGCAAGACATGGCCTTACAAGAACACAGGGTGGAAAGTCATGACAGAGAGGATATTTTGCCAAAAATGTCTATGTTGAAATTGTTCAAAAGTCTAACTAAAGTCTTTCCCAGTCTTTCTGTTTTGTTTGCAACTTTCACCAAAATTAGCTACCATAAACTGATTACATACACTGCGACTTCATGCAAAAACAGAATTTTCTAGAGTGTGAAAGTGATTCTGACTTTATTCTCTGATACACAAAAGAGCCGTACCGGGTTTTCTGATCAGGACAATTATTATTTTCACTAGTCATTAAAACATAGCCCCAAAAAGCAATCATCCAAATGAATCAAAACACACACACACACACGCACATGCACCCCTGACCACACACAAACATACACACATCTGCCCACGAAAAATATTTTAAAAAGCTTCACACTCACATTCATAACCTTTATTCTAAAAGAAGATTAAAAAAGCATTTTTTTTACTATATTTGTAAGAGATACTGTATAGAGCTTTTATTTTTTTTTTAAATACTGTAATAAGAGCATGCTAAACAAATACTGCTTATTATTTAATTTAAATCTTATTAAAATACACATGGTAAGCTGTCCATATAATAGCAAGTTGATATTCTTTTTCTTTAAGACTTAATAAGACCAGAGCTTTTTTTTCGTATTTCTTGCTGCAATAATCAAAGTCAGTTTTATTTGTGTACTCCAGAATTAAAATTTGTCACTGAGGGCTTGTCAAACATTACACCCTTAGACCCCTGATTCAGATTTTTAAAAAAAAACAAACAAAAACAAACAGACAAACAAAAAAAACTCTATTATCAAAGTAAAAAATACCTTGTCCAGATGGGGGGGGGGGTTGTTGTTTTTTTTGTTTTATGTTTTTTTAAAACAGAATTTTTTGTTAACTAGCTGAACGCTCAGATTAAATTTTTCAAAAACAGAAACGTTGTACTTTTGTTGTTAAAGAAACTATAATTTTTCATAATTACAAACAAAAATAACATCCAGTTTTTAAGACAAAAAAGTTTTTCGACTAAAACAATTTAAAAACAAACGAATTAATTTAGATTTTATTTCTCTATATGTGTTTTATTTTTTCAGTCTTTAAGTGTTTTATTTTTATTTCCTCCTTTTTCAAGTAATTTTGTTTTTTTTTCATTAGGTCTGTTTGTTTTGGGTTAAAATGCGGGAAAATGTTTCTGCGTAATTTTTTCGCACTTAATCACGCATTTTTTGTTCACCTTTTTTCTATTTTAATCTATTTTTCTTTTATAACGAGCTTCTCTTTAAACGCTGGACGTGCAAATCCTGTATTTACCCTCTTAAGGCTCATGAAGCTGTTGGACATTAAAAAAATTAATTTAAAGTTTTTAATTAAAATTAAATTAAATTGAAGTGAAATATGGAAATCACACGTCGTTCAGGAATTCGCGTTTCTTTCTTTCTTTCTTTCTGGTGCGTGTTTTGCGGGTCTGACTGCGTTTGAACAGGCCCATTAAATTCATTCAGAGTTCATTAAATGGCCCCTGACAGATTATCTTTAATTAGACTCAATCTGATAATTAAAGGGCACACCATTTTTTTTTTCCTCATTCTTTTTGGCCTTAATGGAAAAGACCAAGAGACACTTAATAAACCCTTAAACCGGGTCGTGTGAGAGTGTGTGTGTGCGTGTGAGGCGGGGGGGTTACTTCCATTGGCATGTTTCATTAGCATGTTGACAAACGGGCAGTAAAAAGGTAAAAGATGCGCAGTTTTGTTTGTTTCCGCCTCAGATTCACTTTTAAAGAAGATTTTTATATATAATGTGATTTTTTTCACACATTTGATCTCTTAAGAAGAAGGTTATTTATATAATTGTTGTTATTCTAATTAATTGTTATTTTTAGTATTAAATTTTGTATTTATTTTTCTTTCAGGTGTTTAACGCGCACTACAACCTGACCCGCCACATGCCCGTGCACACCGGCGCGCGGCCGTTCGTGTGTAAAGTTTGCGGGAAAGGTTTCCGGCAGGCGAGCACGCTGTGCCGACACAAAATCATCCACACTCAGGTAGGAAGGGTGACGGTGCGCACACCTTTATGTTCATCCAGTTTTAACGTGACTTCAGGTAAAAGAAGGAAAATTATTTATCGACAGAAAAAGTTTGTTTTTATTTTTTTGTCCGTTTTCATGAGAATCAAACTGATTTCTCAACTTTTTATTAAAATAAAGAAATAAAATTATTTTTCTCTGATAAAGCTTAATATTAAAATATTAACAGGGTTTTCTTATATTAATATTTTCTACCATAACGCATGTAACTCTGTTTTTTAAAGAAAACAAAAACATAAAATCACTTTAGTTTCCTGTTTGTTTGCATGTTGATCAGTTTGTCATCTGTCAATCAATTTGAAAGCGATCGCAGTTTCCAATCAGATGCTTTTATGCGTGTTGAGGGCGGGACTTTCTGATATTTGGAGTAATAAACCGACTGTTTATTGATGAGGAGAAAAATACATTTGATCAGGAACTGATTCTCTCATTGCAAAGCTTTTTATTTCCAGTCAGAGAGAAACGACTTTCACTTTACTCTTAAAATAAGTTTATTAAAGATAAATAACTTTTTTAAAATCAAAATATCACTTCCTGTATCGATCCAACATCTTTTCTTCTTTACTTTTCCAGGAAAAACCGCACAAGTGTAACCAGTGCGGGAAAGCCTTCAACCGCAGCTCCACTCTCAACACGCACACGCGCATCCACGCGGGATACAAACCGTTTGTGTGCGAGTTTTGCGGGAAAGGATTTCATCAAAAAGGTGAGAAAAAAAACGGCTTAGTTTTCGTTTCCTTACATTTTCATAAATCTGACAGACAGACTTGATATTTGTTGTTTTATTGATCTCAGAGACTAAAGGTATTGATTAAAACAATTCTGGATTTAAATGATTACAAAACATTATTTTCCTTATTATATAATTAACTTTTCTGTGTTTAGAATATATATTATATAATATTATATAATATATATAATATATATAATATATAAAGAATAATAGGCCCGATAATAATTTACTTTAGGTGTTTTTATCCCTTCAAAGTAAAGAAAACTCATATTTTCAGATCTTAATCTGAATATCTGTCAAAGCATGGAGCATAAATCAGTGTTTATTGATAAAATTATTATTATTGGGAGAAAAATAATTAAACCATCTGAAGATATTTCAATGACAAAATCAGAACTCAGATCAGGCTGAATGTCGGTCAGCAGCATCTGTCAGCTGTCAGTCATTTTGTTTTCAAAGCAAAATGAGCAAAAAGGTTCAATCATCTGAAATTATCAGAGCATCAGTTTAAATAAGAAATATTAACATAAAGAATCAATGAAAACCAAAAAATCCAGCCTGCAGTGGAAGAATTACTCAGAGGTTTACTGAAGGAAAAGCCTTAAAACCAGAGAAAAATACTCCGTTATAAGTAAAAAAAATTAAAATATACATTAAGTAGAAGTGAGATGCTCATGCTTATTTAAAAATATAACTACTGATGGCTTCATGTGAGCAGCTGATGAAGGTGAAGTTCATTTTAACGTCTTGATTTTCTGCCGGAAGAAAAATGGAAGAACTCTGTTACAATAAAACCTGAAAAGTTATTTAATAAAATGCAGCTCAGATCATCAAAAGAGCTGCGTAATAAACCTGCGTTTGGACGCTGATTCAGATACTTTTTACCTTAAATATCTTTAAATTCAATTCTCCATAAATTGCTGTCAATTTCTTCAAGGAGATGATTTGTTTGCTAAACATTTGCAGGAGTTTTATTCCTTCCAAAAGGTTAAATTACCAGTCGACTCCTCCTGAGGCCTGCAGGTGAATTATTTGGCCTCTTGAGCCTCTGAGGTTCATCTTCTTTATGATAAACTGACTTTTACCAATCATCACACCATGTTGTGACCCCTGAGGTTTGATTTGGATGATTTCTAACATCCATGTTTTTAATATCAGACTGAAACAGACGACAGCTTTTATCTTCCGGCTTTCAAATCGTGTGAAGATGCTTCAGAGCTGCGAGGTTTATCTGTCAAACACTGAAATTATAATCAAAATGTAATCAGTTAGTTCCCATTTTTAAATACATTTTTTATCAGTTATACTAAATTTATTTAAAGATGAAATTTGTGATCTGATGGGTGAAAATGTAGACGACATAAAATGAAAGTTTCCATCTAAATGTTTGGATTTTAAATGCACTTTTATTGATTAAATATCACTTTAACTGACAGGAGCTGCTAATAACAGAACGTGTTTATTTGTGTCTTTAATAAAAAATGTTGCTCGATTTCAACGTCAACCTGGAAATGAGATTTTTTTATTAAATCAAACATTTTTACCTGGAAACCAAACAGAAGAGGGTGATGTGTGTTTTTGCAGCCCTGAGTCGTGTCTGCAGGTTTTCTGTCAGGTTACATATCTTTCCCAACAGCTTTTACAGTTTGAGGACGAAGAATAAAGTTGCTTTAACCAGTCAGATGGTCATTTATTTTAAACCTGGGAGGTAAAACAGAAAGAAAAAGACAAAATCTGAGGTCTGTCGTCTTTACTGGGTCAATTATTCCCTCTTTAGGGTCAATAGCAGCACTCCAGATTGCAAATATGTCGACTTCAGAGTGCTGAAAAAGGTTGTGACACTGGAGGATTTAATGACGTAGAAACTAAAATAAAATCGACAGAGTCAGTAATTTTAGTTTAAACTATTATATTTCATTCAGTGTTTAGTTTCAGTGCCATTTTTTCCTCCTCCAGCCTCTGTTGTTTCCATCCTGAAGACAAATCTGAGAAAAACATGAAATTTAAAATGTAAAAATTTATTTCATCCACAGAATTGCAGAGTATTTTTCAAACTTTTCTCAGTTTTTGCTTATTTTTATATATAAATATAACTGATAGTTATTTAAACACAACAATCTATGGAAGAAACAGTCATTTTTGTTTGAACTGCAGCTTAAAGATTTCTGCAACTTCTGTTATTTTTCTTTAAAGGTGAACAAACAGTGTTTTTTGAGTGTTTTTTTCCGTCCTGATCTGACTTCTCGTCCTCCATCTTTGTGCAGGAAACTACAAGAACCACAAGCTGACGCACAGCGGCGAGAAGCAGTTCAAGTGTTCGATCTGCAGCAAGGCGTTCCACCAGGTGTACAACCTCACCTTCCACATGCACACGCACAACGACAAGAAGCCCTTCACCTGCCCCACATGCGGCAAAGGTTTCTGCAGGAACTTTGACCTGAAGAAACACATCAGGAAGCTGCACGACCCGGCCGGCCCGCAGTCGCCCCTGCAGGCCTGAGCAGTGACTCTCAACCCTCCGTCCCCTAAAAAACACACCAAAAAGAGACGTCAGGTCACCTGTGACGACCTCCGACCCCCCCCGAAACAACCTCACCCACCCACCCCTCCATCCTACCCACGTCAGGCCTGAAACTGAACTTCCTTAAAAGCCAAACTTATGGAGCCAAGTTGCTGTAAGAGATTATTTTCCATAAATTAGGACTAATTACTAGTTTATCTTAATTTGTGTCTGAAAATGACAAATTTCTGCTCATTTGGCCCCTTTTGATCTTTTTTTTTGTGCAGTTATGAAATTCTCTGAATCTTTGAGTTTGAGTTAAAACTCTGATTCTGACATTTTTCAATCAAAATATTTTTCATTTTGGCTCTTTGAGCAGCAGAGGCAGAGATATCCTCACTTTTTGCCACTAATATTGTTTGAGATGTAAAACACTGGATCCTACACTTCCCATAATGCAACTGGATACACCTAATCAGAACTGATTGGCTCCTCCCTGCCTGATAAGATCCCATATCTTTAAACTCTACATGTTCAGTATTTAAAGTATCCATCTTTTATCCCAAACAGGCGACAGAGTCACCAAAGACGTTATAAAAGTGTTTTCACTGAAGGATTTTGACCAATTAACAAATTTTCACTGATGAATTAACGAAGTGGCCTTTAAAATTTGGACCAGCGGGGTTAGAAGACAAGGATGATGAGCTTTAAACAGGCTGAACTGACTGTTGTGATTGAAGAAACCTGATGAATCAGATCAGGAACCTCTGAGGCTGAAAAATGAAGCCAACACATTAGTGCCAAAAAGAGTTGCAGTTCCTCAAATGGCCACTTGGCGCCGGCTCTAAAAGTGAGTCGATCCCCGTAGAGTTCCTTGTTAAAACGTCCAACTTTAGAGCAGAAATAAACACGTTTACAGCCCGTTAGAAACACAGTTTTGGTCCCTAAAACTGATTTCTACAGGGGTGAACTTTTATAGAGTTCACTCATTTAAACTACGTTAATTCCTAAAGTTATGTATCCTCTTAAGCTCCGCCCTTTCTTCCATATATGGTCACTTCTTCAGCCAACATGGCGACGGCCAAAATGCCAAACTGAGGCTTTAAAACAGCTCTCAAACGTGACTCTGTACCTTTTGTAGTTTTCTGTGTATTTGGGAGAACCTCAGTGTTTTTGAAATCTTTCACATTTTTACATCAAACCTGTGAAACTGAACAGAAGTTTTTCCCACTCCGTCTCTTTGTGCTTCAGTTTGGCTTGAACTAAACTCATTTTAAGTATTTTTTTTAAAAAAGTTTGTGTTTGTTTTTCATCCACAAAAGTCTGTCATGTTTTTAAATAAAAGATTTGTTCAAACTTCCCTTCGCTGCCCTGAACGTGAACCAGGAAGGAAACCTCGACCTCCCGTCGCCTCTGAGGCCTCTTAACCAGAAGCTTGACCCCTCCCCTTGAACTTGACCCTACAAAAGCCATCAGGAACCCTCCTCAGCCCTCTCATGACCTGACCCCTGACCTCTGACCCCTGTGGCCCCGACGCCTTGGAAACCAACGGGACAAACCCCCCCTTCCTGACTGTCTGAGATGTTTCTGCTCGTCTCGTGTCGGACTGAGGAAACGTCACCGAGGACAAACTGAACTCGAACTTTCCTGCCCTCTGATCTTTAATCATATTATGATGATGGCTGATAATTATACAATCAGTCGTCTGTGATCATTGATTTTCTTTTATTTTCAGTTGCATCTCAGGATGTGAGATTGATGAACTCTGAGACCAGAGATGTTTGCAGAGGTGAAACAACACACCTGAACTCCTGTTTGACCAGATTTTATCGTCAGAAACAGGATTTTTTTTACAAACACAGACGTTTAAATCACAAATCTTTTAATTAGAAACTCACAAGCCAACAAAAACACAGTGACAAAATCCCACACAGACCAAATGGGAAATGGTTTAAGTATCTATTTTAGGAAATTACCGAGATGTTTTAAAAAGTGAAACTACATATTGATTGACAAAAATAAATTAAAAATAAGTTCAGATGTGTACTAAAAGGTGTTGACATAAATTCACAGCAAGAATCAAACTCAGTTTCCTTCGAACCTTTTTTAAATCTTTCTCTTAATATGTTCAGAGGTTTGAATAAGAAACAAAAACAGTCTGACATAATAATTTTAGTTCTGGTGACTCAAACTGGGTGGTTATTTATCCACAATGAGACAAGGAAGGATTTTAAATCATTGCAACAACTTTGGTTTTACTTTTCTCGTGTTGTTGAACATTTCTAATAACCTTTTACTCACAGAGCTGAGATCTGAGACAGTTTTAAAACCAAAAACATGTCTGACAAGTGTAGAAACAAAAACATCAAAAATGACTCAACTTAAACTTCAGTTTCATGTAAATTTTGTTCTTTGTTTGGTTTCACCTCCACATCTCTGGTCCTGACTGACGGCGAAAGACGAGTCGAAGCTTTTCACCGTCAGTCTGTTGTTATTTTTGATTTCAATCTCAGGATTATTGTAAAAAAAAAAAGAAAAAAAAAGCGTTTTATGATATTTATTTTAAATTGTACGGCTGTTATAAAAAAAAACAAAGTTTCCTGTCACAGTGAAGGTTAGTTTCTTTCAGGCCTTCTTCTGCAGATGCTTAACAAGAAAAAACAAGAATAAATAAAATCAACTGTGTGTGATCACTCGTCCATAAACCTGAAACACATGAACATCCAGCAAAACATGTTAACTGCATAAAAGCTTAGAGAGTAAAAACCTAAATTAATTTATTTCCATGTGTATGTTGAGGATCTGCACTGAGTTTACAATCGACCTAAAAGATTAAACATGCAGCAAATACAGTTATTCTTTAGATTAAAGAACAAGTATTCAGGAAAAGGTTTGAACTTTGTCTAAAAAATTGCAAATCTCTTCTGTGCTGAGTAACAGCAGAAGAAGTACATTTGAAAATTATATTTCACTAAAAAAAAGACTTTATTTAGGAGTAATTATGAAATACTAGCAAACAAGCAAAAAGGAAATTGAGGCACTAGCTTCATTTTTGGAACAAAAAATAAATAAATAAAGTAAGATTTATTAAAAAAGTGTTCTTACAATAATACAAAACAATATCAAATGTGTGACATTTTTATTTTTATTTTAACATCAAGAGTCAAGTCAGAAACAAAAGTATAAACAATAAATCAGAAAAACATGATAGAAAATTAAATCACATGTCAACATTTAACATAATTACAAGATTCTATTTTACATTTGTTTTTTAATACAGTTAATTTTTTGTAGTTTGACTCAACCTGACAATATTATCTTTCCCATCCACAGTAAACAGACATTTAAAGAAAATATAAAACAACAACTTGTTTGAGAACCTTTTGTTTTTGTTAATTATTAATCACTAGAACTATAGTTTTTATAGTCATACCAAATCAGCTGAAAGAAAGAAAATGTTGTTTTAGTTTTGAAAGAAGGTGACAAATTCCGGATATTTTCCTACTTAATCACATTAATCTCATGACGCAGAGTTCAGAATTTTTTATGAGGAAATCTTTGGCGATTTCGCATTTTTAAAAAAAAAAATATTAAAATTAAAATAATAGCCTGCAAAACGATCAATAATGTAACTTGTGTCAGGGGTTAAATGAATGAATTTCATTTATTCTCACTGTAGGAAGCCGATGTTTGAAGAAGAGGAAACCGCAGGTGTGTTTGCTCACCTGTCTGAGGAGCGCAAAGGGACGAAGCCTAGCGGACGCGTCATAATGAAATAAGAGTCATCAAACAAAGAAGCTGAAATAACTTCAACATGTTGATTTAAGGACATTAACGGTGCTCAAGGCTCTGAAACGATCAGACAGACACCATATATTCACGGACGCTTCACACCTTCACACAAATTATTTCCAGTAATGTAACGCAGTAACGTCTTCTTGGAGTACATTACCTGACTTACTTTAAACCTTCATCTCAGTGACCTAAAATTATTAAACAAGCGATTTTACTTGAGATTAACATTTTAAACACGATAAAGGTCGAATAGTACACAGACTATAAAAGAAAACAAACGATTACGTCTAAAAGCTTATACATATTAAAAGCGTTTTCATGGAACTTTAAATAAAATACGCTGCTTTAAAGTTTGATTTATTTTTATTTTTTACATACAGTAAAGATTACGGAAGGTTTTTTTTACTAATTATATGTATTATTAGTAATTATTACAACTAATTATTAAGCCTATAAATAAAAACTAACGGTATTGCGGTACAGTTCCTCCCACTTTTTCCGGTTGCTTACGTCATCACAGCGCGACTCGCACAGCGGGAGGCGGCTCCTCAGCTCTGGAAGCTGATTGGTTGAAAGACTCCTGCGATGTTCGCCTAGCAGAGACGGCACGCGCTCCAAAGTGGATCTTTATGACAGCACCGCTCGCGGGCAGATTCTCCTTGAAGCGTAGCGACAGATGGACGCTTGTTTTTTTGTTTTTTTTTAACTCGGGGGCAGCTTTTACGGGCGGACACATCCTCGTAGCTCCGCCTGCCCTTTGAGTTTGCTCCAGTTTCCTTCTCTCGCTTTTTCTGGAGTTTAAAAGATCACCTAAATGCGTTTACATATTAGAAATATTTCTCTCAACATACACGTCCTGAGAAACCGCCCGCACGGAGTGTGCTGCTAATAAAAACAAAGTCACCGCTGTCTTGTTTATCTCCCTTTAGAAATTCCATCCATTCCAAAACACTCTGAACTCATAAACTGTCGGCATTTTACACTAATTTATAGAATTTATGCACCAAATGGATATTACGCACTTTATTGTTCTACTTTTAATGTAAAATATGTAAATATCTATATGTCTAATGTATGTAAATGCAGAGGGATCTGTACCTACGGCTAAGGTTTTTCTGTACGTGCCCACAGGCAGCAGGAACAGCTTGATGACATAAAACAGGAAATGTGGGGATCCTTACTTTCAGAGTAAAAGATAAAATTCCAGGCCTGACTGTTGAAATCTGTATTCCTGTTATTAAAGTTTAACTTAGACTAAATCAATATGTACAGTGACACTGTCTGTAAATAGTAAACAGCACCAGTTCAGTAATTTTCAAATTAATTGTAGTGAAATGTGCAATAGTAATGTCCTCTCCCGGTGCTTCATCTTTGTTTACCTTTTTTTTAAAAAGAAATAATAATACAGATTGTAAGCAGATGTTGGTTTGTTGTTGGATACCTCTGGCATTGGAAAATGTGGCAAATTACATTCATTTTTATTGCACTTAATTATTTCATTTTAATCACAACTTGCCAACAAACCAAGGTGTTTAAAAGTTAAGATTTATAGTAGAAATGAGAAAAAAAATAATTCAGAATTATTAAAGTGAGAAGTAAAGAATCAATTTTTTAGATTAAATGATCATTTTTCAAATGCTACACTCTTGACATAGAATAAAATGTGTTTTAAAATATAGCCAAATAATAATACAGTTAATTTTTTTTTTTTTTAAAAAAAGGCTAGAATCAATTTTAAACATGTACATAGCACTGACAGTATAATATTTACATTACATACCACATCGAGGAGAGATTTGATTTTTATTTTGAAAGTATGATCGGAAACGCATGGGTTCATCCTGTGTGTGTGTTAATGTGTACGTGTGTGTGTGTACATATGTGTGTGTGTGTATGAAGTCCAGCCCTGTGAGAAGTTGCAGCTCGTCTCACCTCTGCGTGACTCTGCGGTGTTGTTGGTGAACCGTCGCCACATTTCCTCGTCAGAAGCCGGACACGAAGGTGAGTTCGCGAGGCCGCAGCTTCACGTGCAGCCACTTATCGATCACAGCACCGATAACTTAATCAGCGGGTGTAAATTAGATCAGTGACTTGTGTTGACCAGATCCCGGAACTGACCCATGTGGTTGCTCTGTAGGTTAAAGCCACGTAGAAACGGCGAGCTGAAATTTACACCAAACTCCATTTACATTTTTGCTAATTTAAATCCTGTGGTTGCAGGATTCAGTATTGACTCAACAGTGATTGCAGCTCTGAGTCATTGTGCTGAACAGGTTTCAGTTGTTGTAATTTGTCAGTTCTGAAGTACTTTTATGATGACACAGTTTTTTAGGCACTAAATATTCACTTAAAAGTAGTTTTTTATTTAGTTTTTCACAGTTTTGTTGAAATATATATAAAATAAAGTAGGTTTTGGTTTATTGTACCACCAGGACCACCAGACCTGTGGATCAAACCCCTGAAGGACTTTGAAGATAATCATAAGGGCAAGAATCTTAAATGAATATTTTGACAGTTTGTTCATTAAATACACTGAATTGCCTTTTTTCCAGGTGTAAGAAGATCAGATTGTCACTGTTTGTTCACTTTGTATGAAGTTACAGCCAGCAGTGTCTTAGCTTAGCTTAGCTTAGCTTAGCCAAAAGACTGAAAATGGGGGTAACAGTTAGCATGTTAATACTTAACAAAGTCATCTGATCCAGTTTTGTGGTTTTTAGGAACACACCTGTTTTCTCAGCAGCTCTCTCCCATCAGCAAACTGAGTTTGACCTCTGACCTCTCAGTCATACTTTCCGATATGACTGAGTGTTGATGATGTTCTTGTGAAAATTCAAGGTGCACAGCTTTGAGTATGACAGGTAGAATAGCAGCTGTAGCTCAGTGTTTGATGGAAGTCCTGAAGAACTAAACCAAATTAAGAAATGCTGCTAAATTTCTACGTACTCATCGGTTATCTTGCTAAGTTTTGTCAGACTGCGTCTTTTCCTGACTGTCTCGAGCTAACATGGTGGATAAATGCGATGTTGTCAGCAGTCTGCGGCTCCTTGTCTTTGTCCTGAGCAGGAGGGGGGAAGCCATGTTCAGACTCCTCAGTCACCAAGGTAAGAGGACGCGGAGCTGCCTGGCAGGCCAGCGGCGCTATGAGCACCACAGGGCCGTCATGGCCATCCGCCGCGAGGACGTCAACCCCTGGGAGAGGAGGGCGCCGCTGGCACCGCGTCACATCAGAGAGCTCACCCACGCCGGCGTCAAAGTGCTCGTCCAACCATCCAACCGCAGAGCCATCCACGAGAAGGTGAGGCTGCACAGAGAGACGACACCACCAGGGTTTTTTTTACTTTTACTTTCAGTTTTGATTATATATTTTACAATAGTGCAGGATTATTGTTGCACTGACGGCCTCTCTTGCGTTCAGTACTATATGAAGGCAGGCGCCGTCATTCAGGAGGACATCTCGGAGGCGTCTCTGATCATCGGGGTGAAGAGGCCGCCGGAGGACAAGGTGATTCCCAAGAAGACCTACGCCTTCTTCTCCCACACCATCAAGGCTCAGGAGGCCAACATGGGCCTTCTGGACGACCTGCTGGCGAAGGTGAGGAAAAAAAAACCCTGAAAAGCTTCTGCAGTGATTTATTTTCAAACATCAAGCTCTGTTTTTTGAAGTAAGTTCAGAATAAAATGCAGCCAAACGTCGGTCGTAAGTAGCAACTTGCAGGAACTGATAGAAGTTAATGCAAATGTTTTACAG